>CH000109.1:682-11145 GCA_000149265.1 Ciona savignyi | reverse complement strand
TTGAAAGGCGACACACTTAACCGTTAGACTAACGGACCGGACGAATTATTATGGTAGTCCCATTGAACTTCGCAAACAAAAGCAAAAGAAAACTTTGGGCTAGGAAAAATTGCTTGAAATTTCTGGGACCAATAGCATAAGGCAATGTGTAAAACTCATATTGAATGCCTTTAAAACAGATCAGTATACGTCCACTGTGATGTCATAAACTATGACTGTAAACTTGCAATGGCAGCAATTTGGAACTTTATTACAAAAGTAGTATATTATACAAAAGAAATCAGTCAAGACTTGAAATTGGTAAAAATAATTAAGGGAACCATCATACACGTTTAGCTGCGGACCTACAAGGTCCATAAACCATCACACTGATTTGTTAATAAATGCAAGTAAAACATTTTTTGCCTACTTTCTAATTTTGCATTAAGGATAGAATATTAGTGTGGCTCACGGAATCTGCAAAAAATTTAAGATGGTCACCAAGACAAAATGGTTGGGAACCACTGCTTTAAAAGGTAATATTTATTCAAAAGAAAGTTTAAAGAAATCCCTCCTGGCAAAAAAATAATTACCTTTTTTTCATTGAATGCCCTTCTAGACAGGAACAGCGAACAGGGCTTTTTTACTTTACCTTTTTTTCATTGAATGCCCTTCTAGACAGGAACAGCGAACAGGGCTTTTTTACTTGATTACTGTAAAGAGAAAAAATTGCCAAATAAATAAAAGCCTCTTAATGTTAAACTTACTT
This sequence comes from Ciona savignyi, assembly GCA_000149265.1. Taxonomy (NCBI): domain Eukaryota; kingdom Metazoa; phylum Chordata; class Ascidiacea; order Phlebobranchia; family Cionidae; genus Ciona; species Ciona savignyi. The sequence goes on along the minus strand of CH000109.1, from coordinate 10,397 downwards.
TATATTTGGCCCCTTTTTAAGGACGGCAGCAGCTCCAATAATTATGGAGCTACTGCCGCGTACAGATATGTTTTCATTTATTTCCATCTCTGTAAAAATAATATTGTTAACTAAAGATTAGGGTTATTTAAATAAAACTACGCTCAACTTACCAACACGTTGTCGGTGCACTGCAGAAGTGCAGATGGCGTTGTAAAAATTTAGCCTCCAAAAAGAAACTTTTTTCTTTTTGTCGTTCCGCATGAAACACTCTCTCCTAGGAATTCCTCGATGCCATGCAGCTTCTACCCGCAAGGTGATCTGACGATTGCCCGTGTGATAACCCCCTTGGTTTCCCATTCATGGGGCTAAACATGAATACACTATCCTACTGATCGTATACAGCACCCGGTATTATTCCGTAAGTGGGAGAATATAAGGGCTATTGCAGCGTGTCGAATAGGAAGATAGCTAGTGTTAGTTCAATTCCAAATACCAGTAGGTTTAGAACCCCTTTAAATTAACACATTTTAAATGTTTTTTGTGTGTTTTCATTGCTGAAATAAAATCACGAGGGATAAAAACTATATCCTACCCCTAATAAACTTACGCTGTCACAGCTGACTAACTAGGGTTTTAAAACTAACATTCCGTCCACCATGTCCACCACAATACCAAAGACTGCCTGATCGATTAATGTGTCCATTCTTCAGATTAACTTCACGACATTATATAGCTACAATTCATGCTTTGATTTATTTTCTTTTAAAATTAAAAAAAAGAATAAAAATCGGCAGATCTTAGTAAAAATGAACAAACCCGATAAAATAAAGCCATATTACACATTGTTTTCTAAATTCAAGAAAATATTTAAACATTTTTAAACAGTAGTAGCTATTTTAAAAGTGCACAATACAAAACAACATTTCAAAGAAAGCAGCTAAAACAAAAAATAGTCTTTCATAAAATGCTTTAATACATTGTCAGCTGAAAGATTTATGAAACAAACCAAAATGTTTGGAATGATGAAGATTATTCTGAGAAGTAATCATCCTCGTCACTGGAGTTGACATCCTCTTCCACTGGTTCCCGCAAGAGTCCCTTGATATCCTTCATCCCTACTTTGGTCGGTTTGCGCGCGTCCATTTCAATCAGTTTCTTATTTGTCTTCTTTTTCAAGATTTTTTGCATCTGAAAGACAACCTGATCAGCCTTGGGGTATTCTGTGGGTCGCGGCACTGATGATTTCAAATAATCTGGGGTGTCAGGGAAAGCTTGGTCGTACTTTTGAGCTTGTGGTGTTTTAAACCACGGTGGAGTCTTCACATACTTGGAAAATTCCAAGAATCCCTTCGCTGGTGTTCCCATAGATTGATCGAACGCATCCAAACCCATTGATTCGCCAAACATATCGTGAGCTACGCTATTATCGTTGAAAAAATCTTGCTGGTTTTTACCAATATTTATATCTTTAACAAATTCCTGAACTTGTCTCCTATACTTCAGTGTTCCCTTCCGTGCAGTTATTTTAGGCGCTTCTTCACTGGCAACACTGTTTGTGGGTTTACTTTCCTTCAAAGTTGTATTTTCATTTCGCTGATTTTTGTCGATTTCTTTTATCTTATTAGGCTGTTTGGACTCTTTTTGTGTTTTTCTTGTCGGTTTCTTTTCCGGTTTAGAAGCTGTCTTAGTTTTCTTAGCTTTACTTTGACCAGTAGATTTCTTTCTTTGAGGGTTACCCGGGTTTTGGGTTGCATTCTGTGCATTGCTTGGTTGCAGAGCCAACTTGGGTTTCTTACTCACTGTTTCAACATTCTTTTTCTTCCTTTTTCGCAGAAAGTGGGATTGCGTGTTGTTATTTTCATCGCTAATTTTCAATGGCGTGACAGAAACACAACAGGACCTTGTCACGCGCCTATTTGGGTTTATTAGTGGTGCACCTGTAGATTTATTAGTCACTTGTGGTACACTTGGAGATTTATCAGTTACTTGTGGTACACTTGGAGATTTATCAGTTACTTGTGGTACACTTGGAGATTTATCAGTTACTTGTGGTACACTTGGAGATTTATCAGTTACTTGTGGTACACTTGGAGATTTATCAGTCATAACTTGTTCCTCCGGTTTGTCGGATGCCTTTGTTTTCAACAAGTTCTTCACACACTTGCGCTGTCTCCTCAACAGTGGCAACTCTTCAAGTTTCTTGCACGATTGGTTGAACATGAACTGCCGGCTGATTCCCTCAGACGTCCGCAACGCCTCGGCCGCTGGGGAGTGGACGTCGAGTATGAGCGAGGATTTGTTCCCGGGGTAAAACTGCACCACCTCGTTCCCATCTTTATCGCACTCTAGTGACAACCGCTGACCCGTCCACCTCTGTAACGGGGGGAAAACATGGCGGCCACTGCGGGTGCGAAACAACCCACTGGGGTTCGGACTACACAAGTCCGCATGATATTTCGGCAGCATTTTCAATGTTTTGCTAATTGTATCTTTCTCTCCTCTCTCCTGTGCTTTTCGTGCAACTTTCTTTCTGGTTTTCCTTTTTGGAGCAGGAGTTTCCAACATATCATGAGAACTATTGTTGAATGAAGAATTGCGCTTTTTTTTAGCAATAATTTTGATTTTGTTACGTTTTACAGCTGGAGTCTCCAATATATCCTGCAAGTCATGGTTGCTTGGTGTGTGATGGAGGATGACTTGCGTTTCTGGTTCTTCTGTCAGGTTGTCCGGCAATGTGGCGCTCAGCACTAGGAATATGTTGGTTCATGTTTAGTAAAATATGTTACCATGGTGCATGGATTTATTATTGGTAATTTTCATGGGTATAAATCAAATTCAGCCAGAAAAGTTGCAGTATCGAAACTGGTCGATAGCTAGTCGGTTGTGTCCTTGAGCAAGGCACTTTACGGACATTGCCTGAACCCAGTGGATTAATGGGTTCTACCAAATTAAAGGAACGTGTCTATCATACACAACACACTGTAATAGCTCCGGTAACCCGACGGTGGGCGCGAGGTGATCTCATGATTGCCTTTCTGTTAACCCCCTAAGTTTTCATATTAACGGGGATGAACATGAATATCCTATTTTATCCTATCCTAACAATAAGAATTATTGTTAATAAAATGCGTAGAAAACTATTTATTTACATCCAACACACAATGAACCCACAACTACCTGTGTTTGTCACCGGGAATTCACTTTCGTGCTCAGAAGATGAACCACAATTTCGTTCGTGGATTATTTGCAAATAATCCCGAACAATTTGTTTCCAATTATTGGGAAATCCATGTTCGAATGCTTGAAATATGGAGTCGGGGATATTGGGGGAGCGCTGCATGGGACCAACCAAAGTATATATCGATCCACTGTCGGTAAGAATGCATCTGGATTGCATCTGCGATACGAGGGGTAACAGTAACAGTCAACTATGCTGGGTATGATTATGGTGATTATGACATTGACAGGCTTATGTTTATGATGTGCTTAAGTGTGCATAGACTGCATACGCTTATAAATGTTTAGTGTCATTATGTTTTATCTGATGGATATCACCAGAAAACACACATTACCATTTTTGCAACAACTTAACCAGCCATAACAACCAACATAAAAGAGAAGACAACTATGCATGAAAATAAATGGTCCTGAAGTGTTTTCATTGTGGAAATAAAATAAACCTAACTGAAATAGATTTTACCAAGCCGATGCACTTTCACCAAAACAACAAATTTAAGTCAGGAGCGAGACATTAAAATACAAGCTTCGAAATTATAGAATCTAAAAACAAGCAAATAAGCTTACCCTCCATTTGATGAGAGAAGTATGTTTCAACTTCTTATCTCTGCACCTCAGTCCAACAAGTCTGACAGCGTTCCAACCAAGAACCGGTTCAATCTTCCACTTTTCAAGGTTTTCTCGTTTCCGGTGTTTATTGTTGGCCACTGTTGATGGCTTCGAGAAAAACGAGGCTCCGGAAACTGAGTTTGTGGAGCTGAATATTTGAAGTGTGCTCTTCCCCGGTAAAGGTCTGTAAAGATCATTTCCACACACAGATGCGCTGTAGCCCAGCTGGATGCTATCGTTCGAGCAACTTATTTCACCCATTGCCTGTTTCACAGCTTGGCCTAGGCTAACAGTAACAGAAATTAAAAAATAAAATTGTTATAAAAAAGATTAAAGATGTCATTTAAAATATCGTAATTTGAAATATGTGCTGTTCTATCTTGGCAAGACACTTAACAGACATTTCCTGAGCCAGTGAAATGGTTCTACCAAATTGAAGGAATGTGTGAATCATACACAACACACTGCAATAGCTCCGGTAACCCGACAATGGGCGCGAGGTAAATAACTATTGAAATGTTCTTGTATGTAGACATTGACTATAACACTGCAAACTAAACTTAAGGAAAAACTACACATTAAAAATAATGAAAACCAATTTTAACCCTAATGTCATAATCTTTATTTGTGCACTTTCCCGGACTTTTAATTTTAACCTCACGAATTGAAATCATTTAGCTGACATTCACAGGTCCCTTTAGTTTGTACAGGTCCGCTATGTCCAGCGCTAGGTCCAGTACCCTGCCCTAAACACTAATCTCAACCCCAGAACTAACCCTAACTCCAACCCCATGTTTAAAACTAACTGTAGCGGACCTAGCTTGGACCTTGCTGACGGGTGCCTCTAAATACTACAGGACCGCTTGGATCGCTTGGAGCGCTTGGATCAATTAGATTGCTATGAAAAATAATTCTAACCCTGCCCCAAACACTAATCTCAACCCCAGAACGAACTCTAACCCCAACCCTAACATTAATATCATGGCTTTTGTAATTACGAAGTGTAATAAGCGATCCAAACGCTCCAAGCGATCCAAGCGATTCAAGCGCTACATGCGATCCAAGCGGTCCAAGCGGTCCTGTAGTATTTAGAGGTACCGCTTGCTGACCTGTACAAAATAAAGGGACCGACATTTACCAGTACTTGCACTGACTATTCTGATAAAGCTAGAGCCTAGACTTTGATAGCTATAGCAATATAAACTACACATGTACGATATACAAACACTGTATGTAAACAATTGTCGAAACATCTTGTAAGCCACTCAAGCAAATTTGGTACCAAAATTGACGGACCAATCAGATTCCGTTTTCTATATGACGTAATTAAATTACTCAAGCGTAAAGAAGTGATGTACATACAATCTTGTTGTTTTGACCCCGCTTTCTTGGAAGCTGGAGATGTTTGTTTTTATGCTTTCATCTGTTTGCTGACTCGTGCGAGTTTAAAAGTTAAAAAAACACGTAACAAAAATCGTTACAATTTATTATCATATAATCTTTTACCCCATTACCTTGCCGTGTAATAAAAATATATAGCCGTAATGTATACGTTCAGTTCGGCGGTATCCGTAATAATAAAATTCTGCCAAAGTGTCAAGCTATTCTGGTCTGTTAGTTAAGTATGAAAGCATGGTGTATGTACCGTCTACATATGTATAGAGTGTCCATGGGATGGGAATGTATAAAAATTTACGCCATACCTAAAAAACGTCAAAACATGTTTTACATAAAAATGCCACAAACACATTAGGGATTTTCCCTGTTGCGCGCACAAGACCTTGCCTGAACCGCCATGCTTTTAAGACTGTTGTACATGATTATCATGTTACTTCGGTTTTAGTATATTCCAATAATCCAAAGCGGAGTAATTTCAAACAAATATTCAAGTTGGAAATTTGTTACAATGTCCACAGTACAGCAACTAAAATATTTGCAGTATCATGTGACATGTATGAGGTAGCAATATTTATGGGGTTAATTAAACCTTAAGGGTAGAATATATTCATGTTCATGTTCTGCATATTCCAGGCTTTTTGTTTAATTTTCAGTGTAATCGGCTGATACCATGCCAACCGATGCACGGAGACTGGCTGCTCCGGAATCCAGTCAAGATCCAAAGTTGTTCGGAGACACAGTAAAGCCACAAACATTATTGGACGAAAATGAGACGCGTGCGGATGGAAGGTATATGACCCAACCACGCAATATCTTCCTTCAATGTGGAGTTGTGAGCCAAGCTAAAGGATCTGCGTACTGTGAACTGAGTAAAACCAAAGTGATCTGTTCGGTTTATGGACCCAAAGACATTGAAATGAGGGAAGAATTTCAAATCAACAAAGGAAAGTTGAAATGTGAGTTAAAATATGCTCCATTTTCGAGCTCAAAGCATAGACAGCATATTCCTGATGCTGAAGACGTAGAGAATTCCGATATTTTGCTCCAAGCGATCTCGCCGGCTGTGTGTCTCCAGCGATACCCGAAGTCGCAGATCGAGGTCCATGTGTTGGTGCTGGAGGACGATGGGTCCGTGATGCCAGCTGCGATCACCTCCGCATCACTTGCTCTTGTGGATGCGGGGATCGAGATGTACGACGTCGTCACTGCTTCCTCCGTCCGTGTCGCCGGGCAGGAGGCGTGTTTCATCGATCCGATATCCAGCGAACAATTTTCACGGGCATCGCTCCACAAGTCGAACGATATCAACCAGGGAATGGTGATGGTTGCACTGCTGCCTTCTATAAACCAGGTCTCATCCATTCTATCGGTCGGCCATCTTGAATCCAGTGTCCTGCAAGAAGCGATCACAACTTGTACATTCTCGGCACAAAATCTACATTCGGTTGTTAGAAAATCTATAATCAGTTCATTTAAGAAAAATAAATTAAACTGATGTTTTTACTGATGTAATTTTCAAAATAACTTTACAGTAAAGCACACAAAAACTGAGTCTAAAATACTTTTATCAGCATGATGTTGGTTTTATAACCAATTACAGCTACAAAATCTTAGTCCACTTTTAAGTGTGGATTTTGCCACAACATTGTTCAGCTGATTCAGCTGATTATACCCATAATCGGGTTATTACATTATACTGTATGGTGTAAGTGGATCTTGGTGGTTCACATGTCAGCTACTGGTTTCGACCCAATAACCTTTGGACTGATGGACCAGTATTTGAAGTGTGATCCCATGGAACCAGCAGATGGCGCTAGAGGGGCATTGTTGAAATCATTGTACCGTGACCACAAAAATAAAGTAAAACTGTCTCATCCACTTATTTGAATATTTATTGCAAAGCTATCTGGAATATTTATTCTTTTGTTTGGTGAATATTATTTGTTACAGTAATAAAGATATTATCATAATTAGTAATAATAAAAGCGGAAACAAACTACTTCAATAAATTACATGATGATAAATAATAAAGTTAACATGGGCGTTTACGAATTGAACTCGAACACATTTACTTTTGAAGCACACGGGTGTAAATATATAATGAGAAGATCACCACACGTCTATGAAGTTCTACAAATTGTTCACAAATAACATGGTATTAATTGTGCAAATACAAGATGGTAATTTGTGATATTTTAAACTAAAATGGTTGGATAGCGAATATAGAGTTAATATTCCATTTGTTCAGTTTTTGAAATTGTGATTTCTATATAAATAATATCCATAATCCACTCACATAAACCCTTCAGACACAAAAGTTGGTTGGATGATTACATTGTTTATATACAATATTATGGGCGGGTCCAAAAATTTAGACCTTAGAAGGCCCTTTACTTCATAACCATTTAAATGGATTAAGCACAGTAATATTACCAACTTGCATATGGAAAGATACTAAATACAAATGGTTTTTTTCGCTGAAATATAGCTGGCACACAACTTTTATAGGAACTGTCCTGGTATACACCATTTGAAAGCGATTCTAAACAACAGTGTTCTCTGTATTATTCTTGATGGTTTGAGTTAAATTTCCGACTCGATGGCTTTGACGGCTTCATCAATTTTCCTGTGTGATGTATAGAAGTAATTTCCTCTTGCAGAAATAAAACAAATAATCATCGTAGTGTCCGACTGATTAGCTTGGTGGGTTAGTACGCCTTTCAGCCGAAGGGTTGTAGGTTCGAAACTGGTTACTAGCTAGTTAGATAGCCTGGACCCAGTGGATTGATGGGTTTTACTAAATTAAAGGAATGTGCAAATCATACACAACACACTGTAATACATAAAACCACACAAACTCACCGGAACTGCCACGGCCACCTAGTGTTATAAAGGAAGGGACGAAGATCGAAGCGATTATCGTCGGGACTGTAGTTCTCTGCGTGCATGGAGGGGGTGAGGGTGGTCATCTTGTGTCGATTCATGGAGTGGGTGGTGAAGAAATGCTTCACTTTCTCAGCAACCTGGGGTGGGTGTGATTAGAGGGATTATGTTATTGGATATAATGCATACAATGTTTTAGCTTTTATTTACCCATTAATCCACTCGGTTTAAGCAATGCTTGTAAGGTGATCTTCCCAATAACAACTCAAGCACTTAAGTTGCTTCTGAGTATAAGTAAGCGTGTTAATCATATACAACACACTGCAATAGCTGTGGTAACCCGACGATGAGCGCGAGGTGATCTGACGATTGCCCGTGTGTTAACCCCCTTGGTTTTTCCATTCACGGGAATAAACATGAATATCCCAATAAAACTTGCACTGGTGCAATTGTTCCCCCTGGAACAACATAATCCATCAAAACACAATAACCTGCGCTGGTGTGCATCTATCCCTCCACGTCGCCACCAAGTGCATGAACATGGAGTACGGACCACACATAGAGATCTTACGTAGTTTCCCGAACGTAGATAGTTCGTCGTACGTCATCCCCATGTCTGATTCATCCGTCTGCGCGATCGATCCTGCGTGGAACCACAATCGTTGCCGATCAGCTTGGTGGGTTAAGTGCGTCGCCTTTCAACCGAAAGGTTGCAGGTGCGAAACTGGTCGCTAGCTAGTCTGTTGTATCCTTGGACAAGGCACTTAACGGACATTGCCTGAACCCAGCGGATTAATGGGTTCTACCAAATTAAAGGAACGTGTCTATCATTATACAACACACTGCAATAGCTCCGGTAACCCGATGGTGGACGCAAGGCGATCTTGTCTTATGTCCCAGCTTTCCAATGGAATGTAGAAGATACCATATAGCCCAGACAAAAGATAATGATTCATTGAAAATGGACAATTTCAAAACTTTCTACACTCAGTCCCTGGGTCCCACTTACCCTGTTCAAGGGGTTCGAGTTCCGCAGTAGGGGGAGCCCCCACAATAGACTTCAACTCTGGTACGTCAAACTTCTCACAGAAATACAATATAAACGCTCGAAGGTCCGTCTTGCTTATCCCTCCTATCGGGTTCACGTCTGCGCTCGAACAATCGTACCTGTGATGTCATAATGATCACATCTACCCCATCCATGTCACGCATCACTTACTTGGTGAGGTAGCCCCGTAAACTCTCGTCCACATTAGAAGACCCGAGCACCAGCAGCCCCCCAGGATTCCCCTTCACCCACTGGGTAAGTTGTGCGAATAGGTACGCGAGGACCATCCTGGTTGGAGCATCGGGGTTGGAATGTTAGGTAATTTTAGGTAATGTCAGAATATTTAGGATATTCATGTTTATCCCTGTGAATGGGAAAACCAAGGTGGTTAACACACGGGCAATCGTCATATCACCTCGCGCCCATCGTCAGGTTACGAGAGCTATTGCAGTATGTTGTGTATGATTCACACGTTCCTGTGAATTTGGTAGAACCCATTAATCATCTTCCCATACAACACTGAATGGAGTCCACCACCCTACCTCCCACCCCCCATAT
>CH000110.1:882290-893828 GCA_000149265.1 Ciona savignyi | reverse complement strand
CACCCAGTACTCACCAAAGAATAAGTACCCACACCCAGTACCCACCAGAGAATAAGTACCCACACCCAGTACTCACCAAAGAATAAGTACCCACACCCAGTACTCACCAGAGAATAAGTACCCACACCCAGCACCCACCAAAGAATAAGTACCCACACCCAGTACTCACCAAAGAATAAGTACCCACACCCAGTACTCACCAAAGAATAAGTACCCACACCCAGTACCCACCAAAGAATAAGTACCCACACCCAGTACCCACCAGAGAATAAGTACCCACACCCAGTACCCACCAGAGAATAAGTACCCACACCCAGTACCCACCAAAGAATAAGTACCCACACCCAGTACCCACCAAAGAATAAGTACCCACACCCAGTACCCACCAGAGAATAAGTACCCACACCCAGTACCCACCAGAGAATAAGTACCCACACCCAGTACCCACCAAAGAATAAGTACCCACACCCAGTACCCACCAGAGAATAAGTACCCACACCCAGTACCCACCAGAGAATAAGTACCCACACCCAGTACTCACCAGAGAATAAGTACCCACACCCAGCACCCACCAAAGAATAAGTACCCACACCCAGTACTCACCAAAGAATAAGTACCCACACCCAGTACTCACCAAAGAATAAGTACCCACACTCAGCACCCACCAGAGAATAAGTACCCACACCCAGTACTCACCAAAGAATAAGTACCCACACTCAGCACCCACCAGAGAATAAGTACTTACACCAAGTACCCACCAGAAGAACCCAGTACCCACCAGAGAATAAGTACCCACACCCAGTACCCACCAGAGAATAAGTACCCACACCCAGTACCCACCAGAGAATAAGTACCCACACTCGCACCCACCTTTACTTCGTTATTTAACTTTGAAACCTTTGACCTTTCTTTCTCCAGCATCTCATGCAACTCTGCCACCTCCGTCGTCAGGTCGTCTCGAATATTATTCAATTTCTCGATTTCGATTAACATCTCCGCTTTTCCTTTCACTGAAGCGAAAAAAATATTTAACTTGTATTTGGTGTCGAACATATTTAAACGTATTGGCGCATTTATTTAAATGTATTGGTGTCGACCATGTTAAGAAAAAGTAACTTTGACCAGCATTAACACAGGAAATTGTGGTTCCAAATGATTTCATTATATATTTGTATTAAAACCATCCAAGCGATATCTAGGGTGTTTCATTGTTTTAAACTTTTTGCTTGACAAGCTACAAAAACAACTTCCAAACAACAGCATCCAAGGAATTAAAATTACACACTTTCTCCCTGTTGAAGGATGACCAGCAACTGTTGGTTTCGTTTCTTCACAGTTTTGCATTGAGTTTTTAAAGTTTCATTTTCCTTCTCTAATATTTCGATTTTCGAGTCTTTTTGCTCGATTTCATTGCGAACCCGTTCGTTGACGAAACAAGATTCAATCGCAGCAGCATTTGACGGGTTCTGAGGAGGCATGCAAAGGAATTATGACATATATTATGGGGCTTCCGTGGTTAAAGCCATCAATAATTTGAAAACAAGAATAAATGTTAAACAAGGGTCAATTGTCAGACCACAACTTTTGCAGTGTGTTGTATATGTTTAAAAAGTTCTACTGTTTTAGATGAACCTGTTTTCAATGGGTTCATGCGGTGTCAGATAAGTAATTCGCCCAAAAACACAAACAACTAGTTTGTACTTAGTTCCGATCAAACCCAATTTCAACTGATTAACCCAAATGAACTGACAGCCGAACGCTGCAATACATACATTGCAAATACCTTTGTTTTCCCAATTCCACTACAACTGCTAGGCCACTGTGAATTTGGAGCCTATATAGCAAGATGAGATACACCAAACAGGGAAGTTAATCTGGTAATTTATTTTAAATAGCTAAAATGATTAAGGTAAGATACCTGTAGTTTAACTGAAGCAACATAAACAAAAGAGATTTTCTGCTTTCAGGAACATAAGCATTAGTAAGAAAGAAACTTAAATAAGACATACATCAGATCACTTAAAGTTTCCAACTGTGTTTTTTTACTCGACTAAGGTTAAACCAATAAGGGGCTCTTGTATAAGCCCGTTTTTGTGCTGAACTTGTATATGTATTGGTTGCGGTAACCTTTCGGCACACAATTGTACATTTCATCTGTACAAACATCAGCAACTACCCCACCTTGTGGTGCTCCCGGACTTTAATCTTCTTCACTTCGGAGTCGACTGAGTTGAAAAAATCTCCATCCCCTTTATGTTGTTCTGTGGAGGATTGGAGTTTAAATGTGGGTTTGGACAGTTCATTTTCTACCCATGGGGTTGTGCCGCGTTTCAGGTCTTGATTCCTGATAGACGTGACTATTGTCGGTTTACTAAACTCTAAAGGTTTGCAGTTAATCTTAAGCGCGATCAGAATAACACACAACTTCAATTTGCAACACTACCGCTTTGTTTACTGCTCATTTTCCAACTGCCACGTCTCATGAAAAACATCAAAATGAACGACAATAACTTATGCATTGTGACGTCACATAGCCACGGTAATAATTTGAAAAACACAACGTTTCAAAGTAGGTTGCGCAATAGAAAAACATAATTACACTCTAGTTTGTGACAGGTTGTGTGGTAATAAAAGCTGAATATTTGATTAAAATGCTTAATATTTTAATACTATGTTGTTTCTCATATACTTTTCACGTAAATGTTTTAATATTATGTTTCTCAACATCCATTTACACTGAATGTGTGCATTACTGTGTATTTCTATCATGGAATTGTAGATAGAATAGGACAATGACGTTTAACCCCTTAGTAGGAAATAGTAAGGGGCATTAACACATGGGCTATCGTAAAATCCCCTCATGTCCACCGTTAAGTTACAGGTTTAGGCAAGTGCCTTAACCAAGGACACAAATGACTACCTAACGACCAGTTTCGAATCTGCAACCCTTAAGCTAAAAGACGCCACACAAATCCACCAAGCTAATCTTTCAAATATAGATAGTTGTCATGTGTAAATAATGTCATTGGTCAGGTGTAAGTAGTGTCTCTCCAAAATCCGCACAATGTACCCTAATTCCATTTTATTGTCTTTTCCGGTTCTTCCATTGTTCTACAGTCAAATGGCCAAAAGCTGTCTGACTTTCAAGTAAAAGAATATTGGCCACATATGACTTTTTGTTTGAAACATTCAAGTTCAACTCATAATCAGTAGATATTATTTTATTTGTTTGGTACAAGAGGTTGAAGTCATAACACCTTCTCACCTGATTTGTGAAATGTCCTTTGTGGAGTTTCTTGGTCGGCTTCGATTTTAATTGGCAAGGTATCTTCAATATGCTGTTGAAATTCCTGCAAAAAACATTCGTAACAAATTTCAACTAGTATACATTTAAATTTAGTGTATGACCATCATAGGAACCACTCATCATCATCATAGGAACCAGTCATTATCATCATATGAACAAGTCATTATCATCATATGAACAAGTCATTAGAATCATATGTGAACAATTCATCTTTATCATATGAACAAGTCATCATTATCATATGAACAAGTCATCATTATCATAATAACAAGTCATCATTATCATATGAACTAGTCATCATTATAATATGAACAAGTGGCAACACACACAAACGACAAACATGATAAAGTTAAACTTAAATAAAGTCAACAAAGCTACAATTAATCCGAAAATAAAAATCTCTGGAAATCAACGCTATGAAACACCTTGTAATTCAGTTAATTATTCCTATGACGAAACCACCTGTAGGGAAATCGTCTTTGCTGCTCGGCTCTTTTGTTTGTCTTCTTTCCTTTTTTGCTTTTCAGCTTTCTTCGCAGATTTACCCAAAGTTACTTGTTCTTCTTCATTTTCCAAACTTTTTTGTTCTGGATTTTTCTGTTTGTAGTTATAGTTGTTAGTTAAATTTCAATTAAAACTGTTGTTCAGACGACTGGTAAGGTAGTTATGATATTTTGTTGATACCACTTTTAGAACATACTCCAGAAACCCAACCAAATTAAAACACTGCCACTAAACAACCATATTACAACAGCTGCCACAAACCTCACCTCCCCATAACTACACCCCTACAGAACTATTCTTACTACAACACTTTAACCAAATCACCCCAATTGCAACAACCCCACTAACTCAACCTAACAACAGCTCAACAACCTAACTCTCACTATAAAAACCCGAGCAAACACATCACAACTACAAAATCCCAAAAATTTAGTGTTACAAAAACATCCCCCAAACACACACTCCCACTACAACATCCACCATCACACCACCCTCAACAAACCTTGGGTGCAGCAACCCCATTAAAGGTTTGTTGTTCTTTCTCAAACTCCAGCTTGCTCAGTTCAACCGCCTTCCATAAGTCTTCCTCGAAGATTTGCTCCACCAACTGCTGATCCCTGATCTGATGATCGTTGGAAAGAGGTTGCGAAACATCATCCAACGACTGCATGGATTCTTGCTGCGGAAAAAAACTTTTTTCCTCGATATTTAAGTTTTTTTGCTCGTTCGACTACATAATGGGCTCATTCCATTCCTAAGGCCACTTTTGTATAGATATGGTATTTGACTTAATCACGTTAACCCTTTAGTCAATTTGAGTTGTGTTTATGGCACCTTACATGTGCCTCAATCCAGCGCACACGAACAGATTAATTAAATATTAAATACACAATACACTGCAATACGTGCCACCTGTTTATGGAAATGAGGTGTTCTGACGATTACCCGTGTTGTCCTATACACAGAGATAAACGGGAGTATCCCAAATATTGATTGAAAGAGAGACCCCGTATACTGACACTGATCTTACCTCTTTCTTTTTTTTCTTTCTCGCTCTCTTTTTTGCATTGTTGGTAAGTTTTGCTTTCGACTTTCCCAAGATTTTAACCTCATCAACATTTCCGTCTGATTCTGACGAATCTTGAACCGTCAAAAACGAAAATTTATTCTGCGTAGTTCTTATACCAGTTGTCATTTTTATTCTAATTTACTCTTTTCCGTTTATGTGAAACTATTTTCCAAAAACGAAACCGCTGTCCAAAACATGCATAGTCACTTTCCATCACACGTTAAACATATAAAATATAAATTGTTGAGTAGCCGATAAACACACAGACAGCTTAATACTTAAACATTGCGACGTCCAAAATACAAGACACAAAATGACAAAAGGCTGTAATATAATATTAATAATAATACAGTAATGAAACACAGGAAAGTAAAATGTAAATAAATAACACTTTAGAAACGTCTTAACTTTTGTGATAGGCAACTAGCAGTATAAATAAAATATTACTATCGAAATGTCGTATAATAAATAAGCACATATAATATACCGTATTAAGAATGACAATTTTAAGGGAACAGTAATGATTGCTTTACATAAAGGAATTGCTTTTTTATGACTGTGTGTAAATAGTATAATATATTTACAAAATTAGTTTTTTTATTTTAATTTAAAATCTGGTGGCAAGTTATACAAAGTTATTGTAATCGCGACACTACCGTTTTTTAATTAGAATTGCTATATTTGGGGTTAAGGTAAAATGGCAGAAATAATAACAAGATTCGAAGAAATGTTATTGCAATCTCCGTGAGATCAATATATTGCTCGCCTTCTGGGTGGCAGCTGCGTACATGTTCACCAACACAAGTAGAAAGCAAAGTACGAGGGGTCCTGCTATCGCACCTTCCAACCCGAACGTGTAAACGCCTCCGGCCACAGCAAGTCCTGTGATGTACGGATGCCCCCCACCTCCTGTTGAAGAAATATCCTGGTAGATTGCTGCGTCCACGAAGAACGTGGGTAGAAGTTGGAACACAACGAGGCAAATTGCTCGGAATAAACTCCCCTGCAGCAGCCATATCTCAAGCGCCGCTGGGATACACACCCAGTACGTCGTAAGCAGGGGCACCACTCCAAACATTGCAGCCAGGACCGATGGCATGTACACCAGGTTAGCACCCATCATTGAGTGGTTCACCCAGGTGTACAAGCCGTAAAAACCAAACATTTTTAAGGAAGCGCCAAACACACCGCTCAGCGCATCTTGCAATGCGGATTCGAATGGAGTGTCGGAGAAAAATGGTTTTATGGCGGCACCGACAACTTGGATCGGTTTGTACTGTTCATCGCTTACTGACAGGAGATGAAACAGTGTTGTGAAGAATATAACAAAGGAAAGCAATAGGTTGAGTATGATGGTTCCGCCGTTTAATATCGCGGAAGTTACAACCGAAAATGTTGTCAAAATAAGAGAAATATTGCTTTGTAGGATTGCGAGAACGGTTTCGAAGACCGACATCAAGGCTGACACATTCTCCTGCAACCAGGAGGCAACTTCACTCATGTTTAGAATAACCATCACCCTTGAAACTAAACCAGCCCCCTCGCTATTCCATGAATTTCGTCGCAACATTCTTCGCTTTGGTTTAAGTTTTTCCACAAACATGTTGTGGTAAATGTCGTCCCAAATCTTAACAATCTGCTTCTCAACTTCAGTGAAGTTGTTACTCTGTGTAGTGGAAGCTTTAACTTTCTGCGATATCCACTCCCGACCTTCTAAATACACCTTGTCCACGACGGAATCCATTGTTCTGTGCAGAGTTTCATTGTCAGGCAGCCACGACTTGTATTCAGGGTTTTTCGAGACGGTTTCGTTGATCACGTTGGAGGCAATTTGCACAGCCAACAAACTCTCCTGTTGTACCTTCACGGTGACAAACACCATCAGGAACATAGCGTTTGTGAATATGAGGAGAATAATCACAACACTGGTGATCACCGGTAGATAGGATAATATTGCAATGTGTAGTTTCTTGTCGCCCTTTTGCAAACTTGACGAAATAACAGGTACAGGGTGCGGAAATATAACATTTTTGTAAACAGAGTAAAATGAAGTGATTTTGCTCACAATTTCAATTACGGAATGGTGGGTGACCCCCACACAAATCCCATCAACAAACTTATAAGTTTTATCATGCAAAACCAACTTCTTTAAGAATGAAAATGACAATGGCACCAACATTAAAGTTACAATCCACATATGCATCCATAAAATCACCGTTCCAAACAGTATGAATAAAACATTGAAATAAATATCAGAATTATTCTTCTTCGATGGTGCATCCAGTGAATCAGCATCATCTGGATCCTGATCCTCATCTGCAGCATCCCTGGACAGGAAGCCCACGGATGCCGCTACGCAAAGCAATACGACAATCGGGATCTTTAAACTGTTGCAATAGCTGAGCACCACTATTAGCACTGTGAACCACAGAGAAAGCACAAGATAAGGTGCCAGCTGATGCTGCAGGCTAAATACGAAGGTTGAACATACACTTATGACCAACACAACGAGGACGATAAACTGGTAGCTTTGTACGGTCTCTAATAAAAAGGAGCTTATTGTGGCTACTAAAATGACAGTGTCCGAAAAGAGATTTAGCAGCAACGAAAGCAAACCCATATAGTGCAATCCGTATAGGGTTACCAAACTGATGATAAATATAAGAACCAGTTTCCAGTTTTTAATTATCAATGTGCCCAAATAATCGGATAATTTTGCAAACAACGAAATAGGAAGAAATAAAACTTGTAGAACCAACGGCCATCCGTTGTTTAATCCCTTTGTCAGCCAGTCCTCCAGCGTTTTATGCAGGGTGTATTTGAACGGGAAGAGAAAAGATCCACATAAAGCACCCCACACCAAAGGTTTAATGAAAACCTGCAGCACGAAGTAGGTACTTGCAGCAACGACACATATCACTCCAAACACTACAAAAGTGAATGTCGTGTAAAGCGCTTGTTTTAACGGTTTCTCATGACTTGGCGGAAATAGGTGAGTCACACTGTCCAATAAAACTGACGGTTGCCGCGTAAAACGACGCGGGGTTGTCACAGTCTCGGACGCCATGTTTCAGTAATTTACATAATTTTATTCAGTCCTAAAACAAAACCTTATAACATAAAAGTATGTAATGAAAATTCAAATTCATGTATAAGCACATCAACCAAAGGATAAAAATGTAAACCAAATTTTATAATAACAAATTGGTTGTGGAGCACAGTTTCCTCTTGGGAAAAATCACTACCAATCCCTTTTTTCAAGTGGAACTATATCATTGTACAGTACATACCTTGTATAAGTGGGGGACTGAGCCACAATGGAAATTTCAATGTATAAATTTGAAAATTTTGGACATATATATATACTGTACAACATAATCCCAATATTATAACTTTACATATAATTTGGTCCTATTTCACTGATTTAGCTTGATTATAATTTTACTAGATCAATTCAAACTGCAAGCACTGTAAATTTTTTGTACACATATGTCCACCCAATTACATTTAGCTAACTCCACCATTATACCAATTATTTGTGCATTAACAGGCAGGTTGAAAAAGAAATGTTAAACATCAAATGATATTTGTTGTATAATTACACTTAGCACAATTGACCACAACAGTTTACCACCGCACATAAATCGTAAAATAAAGGGCTCAAAAAAAGCTTAAAAAATACAGGAACATAGTGAATATATTACTTAGGGAGGCTGCCAGAAACAGCTTCTTTTGTTTGATAACTTTTGGAGACGGTTCTTCTAAAAGGTCGAACACACCACAAACACATGCGTTGAATTGCGACGGCTGCCATAAAGAAAATCAGTTGCCGGTTTAACTTGCGCCACTCTTTATCATATTTTCGCAACATTGGTTCGTTAGTATGGAGAAAGTCACGGTGAAACACTGACATGTCATCTGGATCGACCGTTGGGGCAGGCTGGCCTGAGTCTTTGCGAAACCCACGCTTTTCTAGAAACTTCTCAACAAATTCCTCTCTGCTTTTTGAATAGTTAATGTTGTGTTGTTTCCAGAACTTGATGTGCCATTGTTGGGATTCCTCTCTCAAGTCCTTCAACCGCGTCTCTAATTTCGTGTCATCCGACGAGCGCTCACAGAGTAGGGGGCGGATGTTTGAGTCCTTATCAGCTTTACCGACGTAAACAGTATTTTTCGACATACACCGGGAACCAGGTTGGCATCGTCTTCCAATATAACATGTTACAACTTTACGCAAAGCCATTCAATTTATTTTAGTTATTTTTCAATTGCTTGCCACTGTAGTAAAAAAGACATGAAAATAAAGTTAACACAAGCATATTAGATTACAATATCAATATTGTTATATCTGGATCTGAATAATGTTAAGTAGTAGTAAATTTAACCATCTTAACTAGATGTACCAGTACAGGGGTTAAGAACAAATGAGAAAATATTTTTTCAGATCAAGTAAACAATGAAGTAAATAACAGATATCTCAAGATTAGACTTTTGTAGTTTAAATAAAATATTAACATCCAATCATTTACTGAACTTTAATAAGCCGACTAGCTCAATAAAATCATGCTGGGCTGGATATATAGTGTCTAGCGTCATTTGTTGTATAAATTCGTGGAATAACTTTTTTTTCTTACAACTCATAATGACTTAAAAAAGCAGCTTTCTTTTTTCTTTTTTTATAAGATTCCTTTTAATAAGTGTCGGCAAATATAAAAACTAAAAAACAAACATTTAAGTCACTAAAACATGAATAATAAAGTTGACGGAAAATGCACAGGAACTAAACCATGCATTTTAAGTAGTGATTAACACTTGTTACATATATATTTTACCGGCATTTCAGTCAAAGGGTCGGAGTATCAAAACTGGTTTCAAGCTAGTCAGTTTATCCCTAAACCATGGCACTTAGCAGACTACCCTAAACACATCGGATAATTGGATTATAAAATACTAAAACTGAATAAATTTCATAATAATACACAACACACTGCAATAGCTCTTGTAACCCAACGACGAGAGGTAATAAAAGATTTTCTGTGACACCTCGTACATTTTTCTATACCCTCGGTTAAAAATCCACATATAAATTATTACTGTTATTTTGTACATATAAATTTTTCTATTCTTTATACACATGAAGTATCTTTGATATCCTGTACATAAAATGAATGCAGTTGCTTTATATATATATTAATTACTTATGATATCTAAAATATCATGTGTTTAATCAAGATAAGGAGGCGCCAAGACTAGTTGGCTTTTATCAATACCTCCTTGACCTTTAAGTTAGAAAGTAATTTTTTTTCACGAATTTGGAGTTACTACTCTCTTATTGTTATGTGTATTTATTGGTACTTAAAAGTCCAACAATAAAATGAATTATCAATTAAATATCCTACCTTTCCAATAACAAAATAATCTAAACGTCCAAAAATTTGTTCTAGTATATGTTATAATCGTTGCTATTTTAATGTAAACAGCGATAAAGTGTACAGCACTACAAGTACTTTAAACAAACAAATAAAACAATAAACGCAAATTAACTTTGTGAAGGCTTAAGGTCACTCATCGAACTTATTATTAATAGAACACAAACATTACTTAATAAAAATTTATAATGACACTGTATCTTACTACATCATTTCCACAACGAAGAACTCGTCTTTTCGATGAATATTACTAACATTTGACGTCTACGAAAAACAAAGTCACACAATTGGACGACATTAAAAATATCTATGAGTCTAATTTTATTGTTCAGGGGAATTCCCAGGTATGAACCACGAAATAAAAATGCATAGGCTGTTCACCAAGAAGGCTAAAATTTAGACTAGGTCAGTAAAGTTAGTGTTAGTGCTGGGGTTAGCCGGTTAGCGATAAAGTTACGTCCGATATTAAGCTTACTGTTGAAGATGCGGAATAGATACTATTATTTTTATGTGGGTTTTAACCAAGTCAAGTAATTTTAAAGAACTAAGTTAAACACATCAACACTGACTGTGTCCCACTGTTTATTGTCCAATTTCCAGTACCTCTAAATACTACAGGACTGCTTGGAGCGCTTAAATCACTTGGATTGCTTACTATACTTCGTAATTACAAAAGCCATGATAATAATGTTAGGGTTGGGGTTAAAGTTAGTTCTGGGGTTGAGATTAGTGTTTGGGACAGAATTAAGAATTACTTTCCATAGCCTAGCAATATAAGGGATCCCAGCGATCCAAGCACTCCAAGCGGTCCAAGCGGTCCTGTAGTATTTAGATGCATCCTCCAATTTCTGCTCTTTCCATTGTTCTCTTTCCCATTTTTAGTGTTTTTCCTTCACTCTTTTAATCTATGTTGAGTTACCCAAATTTAAGTTGACAAGATATCAGTTGCAAACAGAAAGGATAAATCAGATGTCACGATAATACTGGTAACCTGACAGAAAAGTGAAGAGGTATTTTAACAAATATGTACCCATGTCACTCCTGAAAAGAAAACGTAAAACATTTCATATTAAATTTTAGTAACTTTTTATTACATTTTTAACATTTTCAGAACAGAACTAGCATTGTTTGTTTAAAATATAAGTGTTTTATGTTGTTTTCCGTGCAGGCTGATCATGGGAAAATTTCATAAAAATATTCTTGTGGTTGGAATTAGTGGGTAGGTAGTT
>CH000110.1:841276-864808 GCA_000149265.1 Ciona savignyi | reverse complement strand
AGGTATATAATAAAATTTTTGGTGGAAACCTACACGTACCAACTACGTCATAATTACAAAAACGCTTTTTAGGATGTAAAAATTCTTTCTCCAATTATTGATTTGTTGATTTCCACGCTTTGTGCAGCCATGCGTGGCAAAAATCGAAATGCATTGTTGGTAAAGTTTAAATACCCGATAGTGCGACCAATCAGCGCAGAGGAAATGCATTCTTCAGCCAATCAAAATCAAGACGCGGTTTATTTGAGCGTCGGTAAAAATGAAGTGTTCTTGTGCAACTCTGCTCTATATTAGGAGGGTTATTGTTACATTTGAAGTCTATTTTGGAAATATTGGACTGTGTAGAACAGTATCAAGGTTGATATCGGTTAAGCTTATGTGCCAGGCATTAGTGCGGAGATGTTTGTTTAAACAGAATGAATGGTTTTGTAAGAATTGTTTTAATGTGAATTTTTCAGATTCCTGTTCTTTTACCCGCTTGATTTTGAAATTTGGATAACTTATGAACTTTTAGCCTAACTTCTTGTGAACCCACGAATTTAAGAGATTCCATATTCTATTTTTGATTACTTATTTGCTCGGCTGCTACATACAACAAAATGTCCACTCTTGCAACCAGAGTAAACAGCCAAGTAAGAAGTCTTGACACGGTAACCATTTTTTGTCATTAAATATTTTATGGTTTCCAGGCTCAAGCTGGCAACCATGGTGCTATTATTAAGAAGAGATCAGCAGTACCTACCAGAAGACCAGCTTTGGGAACCATCAACAACCAGAAAATAACGGTTTGTTTTAATGAAACTATTTTCTGGATAAAATTGATGATTTGCATGTGTATTAAAAGCTATTGGTAAAAAGACCCAAGACAATAATAGTTCTCACAACTTTAAATATTCATTTTTAAGATGCTTCTATGCCACACTTTAATTTCTACGAAAACTACAAAACTATTAATGTCAAATAATACCCAGGTTGGGAACCTAATATATACAAATGAATATAAAACAGTTTCATTTGTGGTGCAATAACTAGTTTCTCCATCAGACGAGTAAGAGCTTACTTGATGCCAAATCGAAGACACAGCTTCCGAAGACCACCAGTAACGCACTGAAATCCTCTACAAATCTACCCACAAAGCCGCGCACAGTCCTACAAAAAAGTGTGCTGACCAAGAACTATGTAAACGCCATCAAATTAGAATCGCAAAAATCCAACCCCATCAAACCAGCAAAGCTTCAAACCACCGAGGTTCCCTCCATTAAAGATTCCCCCATGGTGATTGGCTCTCCATGCAAACAAACCGATGAACTCGCCAGCAACATTTTCGATCTTAAATTGAAGCCTGACGTCGAAGACATTGATGAGAATGACACTGAAAACCCACAACTTTGCTCCGAATTTGTCAACGACATCTACCACTACATGCTGTACTTGGAATCTGTTTCCCCAATAAATCGAAACTACTTGAAAGACACCGGTTTGAAGTCAAAAATGAGATGTATTCTTGTCGACTGGTTGATCCAAGTTCACCACAGATTTCAACTTCTTCAAGAAACTTTATACTTGACAATTGCGATTCTGGACAGATTTTTACAGGTAAAAACGTATTTTTTACAGGTAAAAACTTATAAAGATTTGTTGATTGCCTTAAAATTAGGATTTGTTAATTGGCTAAAATTAGGATTTATTAGGATTTTTTGATTAGGATTTGTTAATCACCATAAAAAGCAACCCAAATTACACAGGTACACCCTGTTCCTCGAGCAAAGTTGCAGCTTGCTGGTGTCACCGCCATGCTCCTTGCTTCAAAGTATGAAGAGATGTATGCTCCAGAGGTAAAATTCAAAATGTAAATTAATTCTCCCACAAACCCATATTTATTATTTTAGGTAAGCGATTTTGTTTACATCACCGACAAGGCCTTCAGCCAAGCACAGATCCTTACCATGGAAATTTTAATGCTTAAAACGATCAACTTCAGCCTTGGGCGGCCGTTGCCACTTCATTTCCTGCGAAGAAACTCCAAAGCTGGACAAGTATGGCAATAGTAGTTTATAATTTTGATTGTACCGCAAGTATATTTAATTTGCAACACAACCGGTCCCTGTAAAAGGATATTGTCTCTTAATGCTAATGTTTTACAGGTTGATGCAATCCAACATACGCTCGCAAAATACCTCATGGAATTATCGCTGGTTGATTACGATATGTGCCATATCTCGCCTTCCAAGCTTGCTGCTGGTTCCTTGTGCCTTTCCATAAAGTTACTTGAAGACGCAGATTGGGTGATTAACTTTTACAAATTTTATGCATTAATAAACCTATTTAATAATGCTTGATTAAACCACTTTTTAGTCCCCAACCCTGGAGCATTACAGCACCTACTCAAAAGAGGACTTGCTACCGGTCGTCTGCCATTTGGCGAAAAACCTTAAATCAGCTGAGAAAAGTTCGTACCAGCAAGCTGTGAAATCCAAATATTCCAGTCACAAAATGTTGAAGATTGCCCAGGTTTGGCATTTTTTAGATTATGCTTTCTAGTGAGCCACACTTATCACCACCATCATATTTATTACAGATTGACGAAGTTAAACAAGCTTTGGTTGGTGAACTTGCAGAACAAGCTGACATCCATAAATTATGAGCGTCAAATAACTCTAGCATCATCGCCGTGAAACTACCAACAAAACCTGGTTTCTGCTGATAGTCCAGCTTCCGTCGGATTGTGTACTTAGATTCTATTGTTTAACGATCGAAGTGTTTTTAATTGACTTTTTATCATTATTTAGGCCGGTCGAACTCTACTCTGATTGTGTAGGAGTGTTCTGACTGTTGAGCTTTCTAAATGAACTTTTTACCGACAACTGTACATTATTGTATTGAACTTCTTGTTTTTAAATAAACTCTTAACCAATAGCAACCATTGGGCTGTGAGGTGGAAACTTAGTTTTATACGCAAAACAAGACTCTTTTCATGTCGAGAATAAAACGTCCTTAAACAAATGGTTTTGTCACCTAGGGATAGATTTTTAATTTGTACTCTTCTCCGTGTTTTAAAAGCAATTCAGCATGCTAGTGTGCTGTGTAATAAATTTGTAACACTTCAACATTTTGTAATTATTGACTTTACATTGTCACCCAGCACTTGTTGAACAACAAATGCTTTAACCAGGTTAATAGTAATTTAATTATTGCACTGATAAAACACATGTTTGTTAAGTGCCTTGTTTGAGAATAACTAACCTGCTAGTGACAAGTTCTAACCTACAACCCTTCGGTTGAAAGGCAACAGAACAGAAGCACAAATCAGTTGGACAGGAAAGCACAATAGAAACTAATAAACCAAGCTATTTTCAGTACACATCAAGGTTTTATGGGATGTATTGTTATGATTTTTGGTAGAATGTGTAACAAACACCATTTCAAATGTAATATTACAAACAGCATTCAGGTCTTGTAAATAGTTCGTCAGCATTATATTCTGATAAATTTACTTCCTGTTGTTGACAGCTCAGCAACTATCACTAATAACCATCATCAATAGCTCCCAACTAAAAACATCTAATACAATTCCATCATTAAATTAGGCTGACTGCCTGGGTTGGCAAATCATTCAGTAAATGGTAGGTAGCAGGTTAAAAAGCAGTCACTAGCTTGTCGGTTGTGTTTTTGGAAAATGCACTTTACGGCCACTGCCTAAACCCTGCGCAATAATAGGTTCTACCAAATTAAAGAAATATTTTAATCATATACAACACACTTTAATAGCTTTGGTAACCCGACGGTGAGCCCAAGGTACTCTGACAATTGCTGTATGTTAACGCCAATTGTGTTTTCCCATTCACAGGGATAAACATTAATATCCTATCGTAGTCCAGCACACAGTTTTCCAGTAACAATTTTCCATTCATAAAAATCTCCACTTTTAATAAAAGAAGTCACTTTTTCATTGACAAAATACTTCTAGTTGTCCAAGACAACAAGCATCTCCATGTAAAAAATATAAATAAGTTTCCTTCCACAAGGCTCATCATTTAATAAAGTCCGCAGAAAACGCCGAGTATTTCCAGTATTTCTCCTCACAGCCCACAAGGCCACAAGGTGTAGTATCTTCGAGGAGGTTAGATTTCATTAAGGTCCATTTATAAAAGTGATCCCTCTTCAGTTATTGGCGGTGAAAGTGATGGCATCATGTCCAGGCCTTGCACTGTTTCATCAATCTAGGATACAGGTGTTTGGTTTCAATTCATAACAAATTCTGTGGTTGTTATACTTATACAAATTTGTTTTCTATTTGATTTTTATAGGCTGCCGTATTATATTGCAGTTAACATTCTTCATTGTTCAATTAAATATTTTAATAAACAAATCCAAAAATACAGTTACGGAAGAGGGCAGTTGCTTCATTTTTACCTGACTTCCATTTCTTTCAACATTTTCACTTTCTAAACGGTACATCGCTGCAATGACAGTAGTAAGTGATATTTTTATGTAACATTGGTTATTCGCATTTACTTGCAATACAGTTAAATCTAGTTACATTGCCACCTGTCGGGCCAAGGTAGTGGGATAGTAGCCAGGATTTGTAAAGCAGCAACAGTATACTGTACTGTAAATGGTTTGATAGCGAGGTGGCAGAGTAAAGAGATTTGACTGAACAATATCCGGGGTGCAGCACAATATGCATCCACCGAATAGGAAAAGTCAAAACTCAGAAGCATACGGGCACCTGAATTCCGCTTCCAGGTCCCTTGATGTGGGTTCAATTGGGGTCATTTACATCAAACTTATAACACATTGCAATAGTTTCGGTACAGTAGGTATGTGACAACAGTAGGTATGTCATAATCTGGTAATTGCTGAATGCTGAATTGTTGTTGTTCCACACACAGAGATAAACCAGAGCATTGTAACACAAGGACTTGGTTGAACTGTGTTTATTCTTTATGTTTTTCAATTTTTTAACTGTTTTTATTTTTCTTTTAAGAAGGTCTAGCTTTGTTTTTATCACGTAATCAAAAATGGAATTAGCTAACTGTTAATTAGAACCAACTGATTTCAGCCAAATCAAAAGTTTGACTCACCAGATTCATCATCAGAGAACCCAGCTTCCTTTTCATTGTCATTCTCATTGTCATTGTCATTCTCGAGATCAATTCCATCTTTACAAACGAAAATAAAAGCACTTAAATTACATTTGTAGAATCAAATAAGAATTCTAAAAAATCTCTTTTTCGCATCGAATTCAAATCTTTGCACTTAACAAAAGTCACTTGAACCCAGTGTATCAAATGTTTTAACTAAAGCAGTAGCAATATCTTATCGAAATACAAGGTAATATAATGATTGACTGTATTTTAATACCAATCTGATGATTGATTGACTGTATTTTAATATTTCAAAGCGCTTACCATAACCTTCTAATTTAATGTTTACCTACTTCTTCCACGCAACTGAGAACAAAGCGCACAAATATATCCTTCATTCCTTCTCACCTTTTGTAATCACAGTTGTCTGGAAATCGTCATCTAGAATTGACATCCCGGATCGAATTTTTTTCAAACATGTCTGTAAACATGATTTTTATGTTCAAAACAAATCTGAACACACAAAAGGGAGCCTTCACACATAGGTAATTTTCAAGTCATCTTACGAATACGTAAAGACCCGAAATAGTCAACGAGCTTCTACTGTGCCTGCTATCAAATAAAGACTTCTTTTTCAACACAAAATTATCAATGATAATTGAATTGGTTAAAACAAAACATTGAAATAGTCCCCTTGCACCACCCTATACTTCATCCAGTTCCTAAACCTCTCTGTAACTCCCATAGTGCAATCTTTAGAATAGGATATTTATGTTTATCCCCATTAATTGAAAAACCATGGGGGTTAAGCGGTTAACACATAAGCAATCGTCAGATCACCTCACGACTACTGTCGGGTTTCAAAAAAAGGTTCCAATACCTGGATTTCCTTCTTGTGTCCCAACGCCTCAATCTTCTCCATACAATCATCAAATGTGAATTTGGGGTACAGCCGATGGGCCCAATGCTCTAGTTTATTCATTATTATGTCCAAGTCCTCAAGCTGCAGAAGGTAACTTGGTAAATGTACTGAATGGGTTGGAAACATCTGTGTACGGTATGGGTTGAAAACGTCTTACGGTATGGGTTGGATTTGGAAACATCAAAATAATAGAAAACGCATTTTATTCTTCGGGGAGGCGGTGGTGCTGTAATATGTACATATTATATGCCACAATTAACCATTGTCTGCATGATGACCAAGTATATTTGGTTCAACATTGTTGTTGCTTATTTTGCTTATTTAATTTATTTCAAAAAATCAACATACATTTGGTACCAGTGCTAAATAAAACAAAAACGCAACAGGAAACTCATGACTTTCCTAAGGGAATAGGACAGTGTTCAGGGCTCGACATACACGCTTGTCCGTCTGTCCGGGACAGGTGATTTATTGCGTGGGACAAGTAAATATTGCGCGGCGCTTGTCCGACGGGACAGGTTAAAAATGCAAACTAAACGCTATTTTCACTATCCTTCACCGCCGTGTATATCTTCGAGTTCAAACCGTGTTAATCTACCACCGTGCGCGAATGAGATTCCTACTATTTCGTTGCCCGTTGCTTTTGTTACAATAAGGATTTATTAGCGGTAACTGAGACGAGTTGAAAAGAGCTAACACTCGGTCGCAATCTTTGTGCGGCGAATATGATTATGAACGATAAACAATCTTCGCATCGGGTCATAATAAAGTTGTAAAATAAAATCAAAATAAACTCCAAAAGCGTGTGAAATAACCACATATCTTTTGTCAACGCACAGACAAACATCTTAAAATAACGCGACTTAATAATTTTCATCGGTAAGTTATATTAAAGTCGAACGCGAAGTAAACATGACATTCCAATCCGGGGTTTTCGTCTCTGCTTTAATTGGTTAGGTAATTGAACAATTTTACCTATGGGTTATTAGTTCTTAGTATTATTATGGTAATTATTACATTCGATTGCAACATTAAAAAACGATTTCGAAAGACAGAGTAGCATATGTTGTTTGTGCATTCGAGTGCAACATTAAAAACCGATTTCGAAAGACAGAGTAGCCTATGTTGTCCAATCTTACGCGTATCTTCATGTAAACCGCAACGAAATAAGAAAGGCGATTCCTGTTTCCAAGATAAGCAAGGCCAAAAAGCATCAAATTTCCGGCGAGTAAGAATCCACTCGCGTGTGGAAGCTCACACAAGAAAAGCAAGTAAACATGGCTCCCAACTGTAGTTTGTATGACGTAACAACTGTTTAAATATTATAATTTTGTAGGTCTTGGAGTTGCTAACCGCAGCGTCGCTTTTTTTAAAGATTCGTAGCGGTGTTTATTGCTTTGATCGGCGGTTTGACCTAGGGTTACGTTGACCTAGATTCAATACAGCACTCCCGCGCGCGTTTTTCCCATGTTCTTCCCATTACTAAGTACTAGTCAGAGAGAACAGTAGGCTAAACATCCGGTTAACCGTTTTTTTTCTTTAATCGGTTAGTCGTTATAAGAATCTAATCGGGAAATTAAATTGTGATTTTTTATGGGACAAGTGTAAGCTAAATGGGACAGGTCAATTTGGTACTGAACTTGTCCTACAGGACAAGTGCTTTTAAATATTTATGTAGAGCCCTGGTGTTGTATATTGTATAATGTACATAAGAAATCTAGAACACTCTATACATGTGGAATGGAATTAGAAAGTTAAGTTCTACAAAGTTTCTTCTTATTCAGTTTAATTTAGTTCAACCAATATTATAAATTTAGTAATAAATATTAGTAAATAAATTTTAGTAATAAATATTAGAAAAATAAATTTTAGTAATAAATATTAGAAAAATAAATTTTAGTAATAAATATTAGTAAATAAATTTCAGTACCGTAATAAATATTAGTAAATAAATATTAGAAAATTCGACAGTAAATAAATCTTTGTGTCATCATTCAAATGCAGGAAACGGAGTACAAGCAAACCTCATGTCCTTTTCCTTTGAATTTGAAATCTTCGTAATAAGACTTTACTGCGGGAAGTCCTCTTGGTCCAAGTAACCTAATTAATTAAAAGAAAAAGGATCTAACATGTAAAAAAACAAGAAAAAACATCAAACGATACACAATTGCTGGTAAATAATAACTAATTCACTGGTGAAAAGTAACACATCTATTAGATTAGTGGCGGTCTATTAGAGGTGGGATTCCATTAGAGGGTGGCGCTAAATTTGTCAAACCCTTCTTATGATGGTGTTTCATTAGAGGTGGCGTTTAAATAAAGGTTTTACATAAGCTTTTTAAATATACTAAAGCATATGAAATAATATTTGGGATTCAAAACTGTATCAAACCGTCTGGTGTCTAACTTGGGTCCCCGGTTTATCGTTCGTTTCTTCTTAGTGGAAGTTGATGCGTCATCCATATCAGCAACCTTTGTGCCATCTGGTTCTCCTGGGATATGGTTTTCATTCAACTTATTGTGGCGAATTTATATTAAAAGCAAGTCAATCTATGTACTAAAAATTTCTATACTTGTTTCAAAAAATCAAAATTAATAAGAAACCAGAGGCTTGATAAATGAAGGTTGTAGCCTTGAGCAAGGCACTTGGTACCAGTATTGGTCATGCCAAATCTGCTAGATTTGCATGGTAATCTAGCACTGGATTTTTTTTTCTGCAGCGTTTACCACCAACAATTTGAAAACACAACTATGGCCAAACTAAATTTCAGGTTTGTTTAGTGCCTTACTGTTTTGCTGGAGTGTCTTCCCACTATTTTATGAATTAATTTTTAGCTGTTGTCATATTTGTTTCGGCATATATTTTATTTTTTTTATGTTTTTTAATTCCTGACACTACATCACATTACAAAATAAACAAGATCCCCTACTCCAGGTCATGTCCGTTACTAATTATACAAAATGTAATGGTATGGGAGAATAAGATATTTATGTTTATCCCCATGAATGGGAAAACCAAGGGGGTTAACACCCAGGCAATCATCAGATCACCTTGAGCCCAGTGTTGGGTTACCGGAGCAATTGCAATGTGTTATGTATGATGTACAGCTTTTGTAATCACTACACTTAAAGCGGCTTGCAAGGTTTAGATTTCGTTAAAAGTGGACAAAATAAAACCTAGTGTCTTGTGTCCTATCACTTTAATATATATAACTATAATGAATAATATTAGGATATTGGGATATTCATGTTTATCCCCGTGAATGGGAAAACCAAGGGGGTTATCACACGGGCAATCGTCAGATCACCTCGCGCCCATCGTCGGGTTACCGGAGCTATTGCAGTGTGTTGTATATGATAGACACGTTCCTTCAATTTGGTAGAACCCATTAATCCGCTGGGTTTAGGCAATGTCCGTAAAGTGCCTTGCCCAAGGACACAGCCGACTAGCTAGCGACCAGTTTCGCACCTGCTACCTTTCGATTGAAAGGCGACGCACTTAACCGCTAGACCAACCGGGCGGACATATTAAAAAAATTATTACTGAGGAAACCTTTATTTATACATAGCACACTTCAATAGATCTTACCCAATGGTGCAAACAAGGTTATCTTTTGATTGCACGTGTATAACATTTGGAACAATCCAAATATGGGTTTGTTTGACATGAGAATTACCTTGTTGATCTTGCGATGACATATCGGGTATAAGAGGAGTTTCATTTTCGTCAGCAATCGCTTCATCAAAGAAAAGATTGTCTGGGTGGTCGTCGGCCAACATTGTGGAAGTTTGAAATAAAAGGAAATTATACAAAGATAATAACTTATGTCAGCTCAGTTTTTCGCGCCAAAGTAATATTTTAGGGTAAGCACTTATTCATTGATAACACAGCACCAATAACTTAACAGATTTATAAATCGTTACCATTATTAATTAATCTTACATACATAATCTTACTTTTTACTAAATTTAAAACCAGTTTTATCAATAGAAATTATTAATATTAAAACTTGGATTTTGGTTTTTTGGGTCATCTGTTCAAGTATGATGGAAACGATTAACATATCAACATTTTAGTTACTGGTGCTATAGTAAGTAAGATCAAGTAGAAATCTGTGATTATAATTGTCAAAGGGAATCCCCCTAGGGATATTTTCGTATGATGGTGAAGTGCCAGTATGTAATAAGCTAACATTGCCTAAATTAATGTTTTCTGCCAAAATTTCAATAACGACTAAAATCATACACAACACACAGAAATAACATCGATAACCGGCCGATGGTCGCAAGGTAATTTAATGGTTACCGGTGTTGGAACGCTCCTTTAAATAATCGGAATGTACTTTGACGATTGCCCGTGATATAACGCCTCTTGCGTTTTCCCACTGCGGAGATAAACTTGACCTATATCCTATAAGTTTAACGCCTTCTATGTTGTACAAAGAGCCACACGGTCCAGGCCACCTTTCGTAAAGTCAACCCTGTTTCTGTAGGGGTCATCTTTATTGCACACTCTTTTGGCTGCACTACTTCTCTTTAATGTTGCCTTTGCCCTCATTACAACGTGACTTTGTTTGGGTTTTTCGGCCGCTTCCGTATATTTTTATTTAATTGTTTTCATTTTATTTTTCCATGACGTGTTACATTGACTATGCCATTTTTCTCATGCATGTTCTTTTGCCTATTGTTCATGCATGTTTTTTTGCCTATCAAAAACAAAAATTAAAAACTAAAATAAATCAAAAATCGTTTCTTGCTCTTTTTTGATATTTTTATCATATTGCCCTTCTAAAATCTCGTCACCTAGATTACCCGCGTACCTACTTAGCGGTCCGACCGGTATGCGTAATTGGCGTTCACATAATTTCAACTAATTGTTCCCTTGCGACGGATGGGAGGGATTATTGTGAAATACAGGTTTTAAATTGAACCCAATAAATCAATTCCAAGTGTCACCGAAAGCACTGATTTGCAACGTTTATGAGCAAATTGATGTATGATCCGCGTTTATAGTTCTACCCTTTTCCGTCACGGTTGTAACCGCTAACAACACGGCCAGTTTACTTGGTCAGTTGGAAAAACGATACTTTATCAACCTACAAAAGGAAAAAACGCTTATTACACAAGTATGGCGTATCAGTGTGATCTTTGCAGCTATGGTTTGTATTAAGTCGTTCTTCTTAACAGAGTTCTTAGGCCGGGTTCACACCAAAACGACAAAAACGTTTTTGTCGTGTCGTACCGACGTTTCTCAAATAGAACGCATAGTCCCTTATGCGGCGATTCACACCAGTCCGATTTTGACGCAAACAACACGTTTTCTGTCGTACGACAAAAAAACATGTTTTTCAGGAATAGAGCATGCGCTATTTTCTTGCGACATGTTTTTGTCGGACGAGTTTAATATCGTGAAATATCAGCATTTACAATTGTTTTATTGTTGATATGCAGTACAGATAGTATTACTATGGTTATAAATGTGTTTTAAAGTAAATACACTAGTTTTAATTATATTAGATAGTTTAGGCTGAAGTAAATACGAACTAAAGTGCACAGCAATTAGGCCAAAACAGATATATTTAGTTAAAATCATTATCTTAGACTGTTGTGATTAAATAGCCCATCAAATAATGCATAGCACTAGTTCAACATCTCAGGTAAGCCTGTTGTGTAGCCTAAACTAAACAAAACCAGTACCGGTACTTTTAAACTCACATTAATTTTCCTGATAGGTACTGGTTAAATTCTTAAATATATATTTAGCCTGTAGAATTATGGTCGATCGAAGCAAACTTCAAATACTAATTCAAGAATTTAATGCTAAGTCAGCAAATATAACCCTAATATCTCCAGTTTTGCATACCGGTATATGAATTGAGTTGTACAAGAGTTAACTTGGGAGTATTATTTGTCAAGTTTAAAATGAGACTGGTAAGTAAATAGATTACATTCTATATATGATTCTATACTCTCTGTAAATATCTAGTGATGATACCATTTCATCGGTACAGATAGGCTTAACAAATAGTTTTTACCCGTTGCCAAACTACCCGTTACAAGTTGGATGTTAATTCTGATATTTAGCAAAACTTTTATTAACCCCTTTTGTACAAGGATGTTTTATTGCATTGAATGGTAAAATGCAGTTTTGCATCTAGAACTAGACAATTATTAGATTAGCCTACCATCTACCACATGCCCTTGGTTTTAGCATCCATAATTGCATTGCCATAATGAAACAAATATAATCAATTCCATAATTCTGTACACTTATTTTTTGGTCTTGTAATTAAAAATTTGGAAACAATGACAAGTGGATTATGTATATTAAATGTTGAATAACACCGGTATACATTTGTGTTTACAGCATGACTTGGCCAGTTCCAGTAATTCAAGTTAATCATCGGACAACACCGATACAGATATGGAAATCCTTTGCAATGAAACAGTCTGGTAGAATATCAATTTTACTTCTGCAAATTACTGCCGGTAACTGAAAAGTACATACCAGAGGCTACAGAACAATGAAGTGCCTCAAAATAACAGAGAAAAAAGAAACCAGCAAATAATGCACACAAATAACCAAGGCAATGCTTCACTTTTTAAAATGTTGTAGTAACTTTCAAAATGATTGCAAGCATCCCGATAAACATTTTGTTTTCAAACTAGATGAGTATCACTATTGAACTAATTTACATTCCTGTACCGTATCCATTTTGTGCTGTGTAGTAGTAAATTGTTGTTAATTGAGTTATTTCCATTTTATTTATCATGTTCATTGTTCTGTCTACAACACTTTCCATTCTGCTTGTTTATATGGGTGATATGAACTATGAGCAAAAACAAATGTCATTGTTTTATTTGTACAGATGAAACCAATACATTGTATTTATCCGAGTTATTGTTTTTTGTTGTCAAAGTGCAAAATATTGGCACCACTTTAAATTACTATGCCTCACTTCTTAGGTTGGTTCTGGTATCAAACTTGGCAGAAGAACAACCAAAATAACCTATGACACCTCTAGTACAGTTTTGGCAGCCATGTAGTGTACAAATGTTAAGGTCAAGAGTGTTTAATGTTAAGGATTTAAGGTTGTAATACTGATCGATAGAAGTATGTTTCCATTCTATAATTGGCTTCAGTCTATTAGTAATTTAGGAAAAAGGTAGGTTGTCATACTTTAAAAGGGTAATTTTTTCATGTTCCATTAGCATGTTTAGTTTATCCAATATAGGATTTATCCAAGTTAATTGGTGTCCTATGACGATAGTACTCTGACTACCAATTAAAAATTATGTTGCCTTCACCTTTATTTTAATATAAAATTCTAGTTATAAGTGTTTGTCCATACTCCAGCAAACCGTCGGACCGAAACACGTTTTATTGGTGTGAATCGACCAAAACAAAAAACGAAAAACACGCTTACGACAAAAACGTTTTTGTCGGACGTACGACAAAATGTCGTTCTGGTGTGAATCCAGCCTTAGAGTTTTACAGCGTGGTATCCATTTCTGTTCTATTAGGAGCGGAGAGTAATAAAACGTCTTATTTAATAAACCGAGAGGAAAATAGTTATTACTCACGTGTTACTAACGAATCTAGCACATCAGTGTCTGTGGTCGGATGGCCCGAGGCGAAATCGTCATACGCACGTCCCAATTCCGTGTTGACGAGATTATTTTTAAAAAAAAGTATGGAGACCGCACGTAAAAGGGTTTAGAAGACCGCACGCTTGGTGTGTAGAAGTCGCACAAGACTTTACTGTTGGCTCTGTGATTTGTTAACCCTTCGGCTTGGCGAGTAAAACGTTGAACTTTATAAAACTGTCAGTGAAAACAGCAATATAACTACTAGACCTACATAGTGATATACCCAGGCGGAGTTCCATACTGTTATACAGTGCACGCAAAATTGTATGTCAGACATAACGTCGGCGTTAACGAGTCAATTATTGTTCGAAACGTTTATTAAACAGGGCTCGATAACAGTTTCACATGCAGAAGAACGACACTGCCTCGCCAGTCGTTAGTTCCATCCTAAACCTTTCGGCTGGTATTAATTCGCTAACAGACATCACCATGATATCGTGCATTCTCATCAACAGAATAATGAAAAAGAATAAAACAGTGTTTCTCCTTATGCTGGGAGCTGTATTCCCTTTCCTTTATTACTTCAATAAGAATTATGACGTCACATTTCGGGGGAAATTGCAAGGTAAGTTAAAAATGTTACATGTCGTTTGTGTCTAGAAAATAGTACTTCTAGCACTTTATAATTGATTTTATTCAAATGAGATATTCATTTTATCCCTTTCAAGGAGGTCACTAATGGCGGTGTGACACGGGAAATTATCAGATTACCTCACGTTAATATATTTTCATCATTCCAACGATTTAACCAAATCTAAACAATCAATTTAACTTGTGTTAACGGGGTTCCATATAACGGATACAACCTCATGAAAAGTGTTTGGGGGGACGCTGGCTGCTAATCCGATCTACGCTGTAGTCGTGTCTCTGTTTTTAACGGTCGTATAGTGCGTAGTTTTTCCGGTTTCCATTTTTTTATACAAGGTTACGTTGCGTTTTTTCGTTGGGTAAACAAAAACTAAACTAGTTAAAT
The DNA here is from genome assembly GCA_000149265.1 of Ciona savignyi. Classification (NCBI taxonomy): domain Eukaryota; kingdom Metazoa; phylum Chordata; class Ascidiacea; order Phlebobranchia; family Cionidae; genus Ciona; species Ciona savignyi. The sequence goes on along the minus strand of CH000110.1, from coordinate 850,176 downwards.
GACTGATTACTGTTTTGGTTATTTGCTGTATATTCTATATTTTTCGTAAAAATAGTTTCATTTATGGTACAAATTAGAATTTTTAAAAAGTATATTTTTTTAATGTTTAGGTTGATTAGATGTTTCAACGCCTAAATAAATTGATTATGTCCACGCCGGCGTGTTTCCAGTTCCACAACCAAGTTACCACGGTGAATACCGAAACCAGGGTTCTCTGGTCATGACCTCTTTTCATACCTACCTCATTCACTGGCTCACATTGTCATACTGAGTACTTGACAGTTCATTCTAGATTCATAATATATTTGCAGATATCAAGCCAGACTCCAGATTCACCAAAGAACTATCAGACGAAACGAGGGCAGCGAACCATGTCGAAAGCAATGCAAAATATGATGTCATAGACAGCCAGATGCAAGATGAGCATGCTAAGGAACCCATTATTTCGGATGTGACAAAGGCTACGACCAAACCCGCTATTTCGGAATATTTACTGAACCGCCCTCGACTTTGGGCTGAACTTGTGGCTTCTGGCAATACTTCAGTAGGTGTATTAAAGTGACCAATGGGTTTTGCTATTTTTTTACTCAAGGTTATAATCGTCAGACTGGTTTGCTTACCGGTAGGGTCAGTGGTGTGCAGACAGCCGATAAGGGCCGTCGAATAAAAAAAGCTTGGCTGTCGGTTGTTCAATATGCAAGGCACTTAGTGGATATTGCCTGAAACAGTAGTAACACCTCAATTATATAAAACACAACGCAATAGTTCCGGTAACACAAAGGTGGATGTGAGGGAATGGACAATTGTCATTGAATGGTAATACATATCGCGCAAATCGTTTTCGCGGATCGCTACTTACTGGAATAAAACATGAATATTGTATTAGATATTTTTTGCAGGTGAAACAAAAACAGCTGCCTCGATTAATTGGTATCGGAGTCGAGAAATGCGGAACCCACGCGTTCCTCCATTTCATTAAGCCACATCCCCTCATCAAGGTCATGCATAATATAGAAGCTCATTTCTTCGATGAGCGAAGCAACCAACCGATTTCCAACTATCTGTAAGTTGGAAATTGTATAATTTGTTAACCCATACTAGAGGACGTGAGATTGCTCTACTCCTCACCTCTTACTGTCGTAAATCTACGCGATTTGTCCGCCCGGTTGGTCCAGCGGTGTCCGCCTGGTCGGTCCAGCGGTTAAGTGCGTCGCCTTTCAATCGAAAGGTTGCAGGTGCAAAACTGATCGCTAGCTAGTCGGTTGTGTCCTTGGGCAAGGCACTTTACGGACATTGCCTAAACCTAGCGGATTAATGGGTTCAATTAAATTGAAGGAACGTGTCTATCATATAAAACACACTGCAATAGCTCCGGTAACCCGACGATGGGCGCGAGGTGATCTGACGATTGCCCGTGTGATAACCCCCTTGGTTTTCCCATTCACGGGGATAAAGATGAATATCCTATCCTATCCTATTAAGCACGTTTCTACAACCCGAGAATAACTAGCAGCGTGACCAATGTTTTAAACGGGGCTGTTACGTATTTACCGAAGACCAAATGGAAATAACCGGATTATACCGCGGGCCACATTTGTCGTTTAAAATAAAATTGTGTAATTCACTATCTTAATTGCTAACCGTCCGTTATTGCGAGCTTTTTTGCACGTGCGTTTTTTCCAAAGCGCCCAATATAGGCCTATAACTGAACAGTTTTTGTTTAGCTTACAAGTGTAGCGGAAAAAAACTTATGCACAAAGTCTTAAGTTGTAAAGGCCGAAAATGAAAAAAAATAGTGCGTTTTTGGAGGTTTGGCGTCACATGCTTTCCAAATTGGTTATTCGATCTGCGAACCTTGGGCACTGTCTACGTTGCGCATAACAAAATGACCTACGGGTTTCGCAATGCAAAGTAATTCTTTTATCTACGTGGATTGAAAGGTGACTGGAAACACTTTAATAATCCCGTTTCGTGAGTCGTATTCTGTTTAAAATCCACACTTCTTCGCTGGCCGTTTGCACACACCTGCAGAAAACCACCAGCAGTTTACTGCATGTAATCACGATTATACAAACACTCGTTGAATGTTTACAGAAGCACGTGCACTGTTTTAAATAGTAATGCCCTGGAGGCTATGAATTAGTTGGCAATAAGTTTTGCCGTATTAGTTTTTTACCGGGCTAACATTCGAACCCACGGCAAGCTTATCGGTAAAACTATTTTTATACAAAAACCCGTGTATAAATCAGTTAACCATTTGACGACATGGCCGTTCAGTCGTATATTTTTATCGAAACAAGGTTGAAATCCACGATGAGCTCGTCCGTTTTTGTATAATATAGGATATAGGTATCGGTTGCGTTATAACCATTCGGTTAAACGGCCTAATTTCTTTTCTAAACCTTTATGCCATCATCTACGTCTACGATAACCATACCGTGTTCTGACAAATACTCATGGTTCCCCCACGAATAATCAGAATCATCCCACACCACCTCCGGCCGGTTGGTCTAGCCGTCTAGCGGTTAAGTGCGTCGCCTTTCAATCGAAAGGTTGCAGGTGCGAAACTGGTCGCTAGCTAGTCGGTTGTGTCCTTGGGCAAGGCACTTTACGGACATTGCCTGAACCCAGCGGATTAATGGGTTCTACCAAATTAAATAAACGTGTCTATCATATACAACACACTGCAATAGCTTCGGTAACCCGACGATGGGCGCGAGGTGATCTGACGATTGCCCGTGTGTTAACCCCCTTGGTTTTCCCATTCACGGGGATAAAGATGAATATCCTATCCTATCCTATTCTATCAAATTGAAGGAACGTGTCTATCATATACAACACACGGACTGCAATAGCTCCGGTAACCCGACGGTGGGCGCGAGGTAATCTGACGGTTGCCCGTGTGTTAACCCCCTTGGTTTTCCCATTCACGGGGATAAACATGAATATCCTATCCTATCCTATCCATCTAACCTGCCGACCCCAATAGAGCCATGATGCCCGAAGTTGGTCCGAACGACTTCGTAATGGAGAAGACGCCGGCCTACTTCAGCTTTCCGCCATATCAGATTCCACGTCTCATTAAGACCCATGTACCACAAGCAAAAATTGTCCTTATTCTGTGTGAGCCCGCTAAAAGAGTGTACTCTGACTTTGTGCATGAGGTACGTTTCAAAGTTTTGTTTTACTGAGTAAAATAATAGGCGAGTAAAATTCTATATGACCTACATGGCGTATCTGCTGCCGTAAACTTGAGATAGTCCGGCGGGTGAAAAACCTCACGGTTATGGTATACGGGTTAGGTGATAAGGGAGCTATATATGTGGACATGCTCCGTATTGAACTGTGTGTATACATGCCAAGATGAGCTATACAGAATCCCTAAGCTTATCCTAGTGGATAAGAAAACATTAGAACATTTACTCTGCTTTTATCTTTGGGTTCTAATGCTATTACCGTGTTTTTTTTTACGGATACGTTTGTGTTGCCTGTCAATTTAGTGAATTTCTGCAGTTTTCGAGTCTCTAAGTGTAAACCTGAAATACTTTCATTCTAGTGGGCTTGGCACAACATTTCTCACAACTGGTCCGGGATTGATAAGTTCGCCACCATCCAAGACTACCTCAAGGTCTACCTCCCTAAAATGTCCTCCGCTTTTCTTCCGTACAATGAGAGCACCTCCCTCTAAAGCTCTGCAGGTGCTCATCAGCCAACAGAAGGATTACATGACGTCGATCTTAACAACAGGATTCTACGCGCTGCACTTAAAACGCTGGTTAAAATATTATGACGACAAAGATATGATGGTAATTGACGGTAATGCGCTGTTCAACAGTCCTGGTGACGTCATCGAAAGAGTTCAGGATTTTGTCGGCCTGCCTAAAGTCCTGTTTAAGCAGGATTACGTAAGAGACCCGGCGACTGGCTTCTTTTGTTATAAAGAATGGAACAACAAGGACCGTTTAAACTGTCTGCCCAGCGAAAAACAAAGAACACGTTCGAAATCTAAAAATTCCTTCCCTGACGAAGTTCTTCAAGAGTTGAAACGATTTTACAATACCCACAATGAAGCGTTGTTCAAGTTGTTGGGAAGGAGGTTATGGGATTCTTGATTCAATTCAAATCGTGTTATATACGATATTCTGTTGAGATTATTGCGAAATTAGATGATGTTCCAAAGCAACAATTCTCCAACGAACAGAGATCAACAGGATACTACTGTTGTTGGTTTTGTTAGATTTTGCTGACTAGATCGTTCGACCGATTGGGTTAGTACGTCGCCTTTAAACAAAAAGGTTGAAAATTCAAAACTGGCCCCTAGGTAGTCGGTGGTGTCTTTGGGTAAAGTGCTTAACGAACATTGCCCGAATCCAGTAAAATGATGGGTTATACCTAATTGAAGGAACGTCTCAATAACATTTATTACACAGGTAACCCGACGGTGGGCGCGAGGTAATCTGATTAACGCCCCTTGCGTTTTCCCATTTACAATAAACATGAATATTCGTTCCTTTCCCTTTTTCCGGTCACGGACGAGTTGCAGAAGCTATAGCAGTGCGTTGTATGTGACAAGCACATTTGTTTTCAATATCTATCCTGGTTAAAAAAACTGAGACAACTGTCGATTTGCTATATTTTTTTTCGATTTGCTATAGTTTTATGCTTTAGTGTCAAGTTGGATCCATTCTTTATTATGTATGAACTGAAAACTAAAATAAATTAAAGAAAATATCAATCTTGTGTTTAACCAGCAATCACTATTTGTAAAACACATTTTGTATGCTATATGTGTTCATGCGAGCGTGGTCCCTAACCACAGTTTGTGTATTTTATACACCAAGTAAGTAGTTTGTTGATGCAAGCATAAACGTATGGGTACCTAAGGTAACAAACCGATCTTGTTATCTATCTTTATGACACAATATAGTATATGCTATTTTCAGATATATGTGCACGTACGGTACATGTTATCTGACATTCCAGAACGTTTTAACCGGTCTGTTATAGTTTTGTTTTTGCAAGCATAATCTAATGGGTCCCATAATTAGGCGCCATGCTTAAAAATGCTATTTTTTTAGGAAAAAAAAACATTTTAACGTTCTTAGAGGGAATTCCCCCTGGATTTATCACCCAAAATTTTTGTTTTCTGCATATCTAGACCTTTGTTGTCTTAAAAATAAAGAAAGTTTCATTGCGATTCCATTACTTCTTCTAATATTCAGAGGTATGCCTGTCACAATCATAATTCAGGAACAAATCTTTATTTTTGGGGTATTTCCTAGATATTTTTTTTCTTTCTTTTAAATGGTTAAATGGCTAATACACTAACATTCCAACAAATCTAATCAAAACTGGAGCAGCCGTTCAAACGCTATGCCTTAAAAACCATTTCTTTTATTAAAAATACCGTTTGGTTCTCCTGGATTTATCACCCAGTATTTTGGTTTTGTAGCATTTCGTATAATCTATATTTGTTTTAATTAATTTTATGTCCTAAATATTTTGTGTTTTTACGTCGTTTCGTTTTGCATTTGAAGTTTTCCGACTCTCACATATTATTAACCGTTACGTAATTATCACCTTGTACGGGCCTTTGTATTTTTTGTCGTTTAAATCATTAACATAGTTTTTTCACCTAATTCCCCACAGTTAGTCAAACGTGCAGATGTGAAACGTCTGGCACGTAAACTTTTCGCACCTTGTAAATTCCCTAGGCCTATATATTCTGGAAATTTATAATAACCTACCTCAACCTAAGTAACTTGCGCCAGACTATATAATTCGCATTTAGAATAAGTAACCTGCATCACAAGTATTTAAAGACGTAAAATACAATTATACTGAACAAGGAATCAGATTTTGGAATTGAGAAGAGATTAAGCAACGAAGAAAGATTGGTCACTATAATTATTAGTGTGCGTTCTGTGGAGAATAGACTTTCCGCTGCGCAGCTCGCAAGAGACCGTTAGGCAGCCTATACCGAGCCAAGCTCAGCTAACGCCCCGGTCAGTAAACTACAAAGCAAGCGCGAGCCCATAGTTTCCCACTCAATATTTAGTGAAAAAAAGGAAAAACACGGACAAAAACAATACGACTCTAACTGAACGAAACAGAAATGACAATACAAACATCACGACACCGTTTGCATTTCAATAGACGTTTTACGAGGAAACAAGATATTTATGGGTCCCATTTGAAAAAATGGGACACATATTGTTTTTGTCCGTTTTTTTTTTTTCTTTTTTTTTTTTTCTTTTTTTTCTTCGTCAAACGCTTGACAGGCATGGCATGGCGCCCCGACATCTACCAGAAGGAATAATGGAATCGCAATGAAACTTGGTGGTTTTTTAGACAACATGGTCTAGATATGCAGAAACCAAAATTTTGGGTAATAAATTTAGGGGAATTCCCCTTGGACGTTAAAAACAAAAACGGTCAATTTTTTCTAAAAAATTAGCTTTTTAGGCCATAGCGCTTGAACGGCTACTCACAATTTTAATCAAATTTGGTGGAAAGTTAGTACACTAGTCACTGATTTAACACTTAAAAGAAATAAAACAATTACCTAGGAAAATACCTAAAAAATTAAACTTTTGCTGTTAAATGATAATTGTGACAGGCATGCCATGTCGCCCCGACATCTACCAGAAGGGTTAATGGAATCTTAATGAAACTTTGTTATTTGTTAAACAACATGGTCTAGATATGCAGAAACCAAAATTTTGGGGTGATAATTTTAGGGGAATTCCCCTGAGAGACGCTTAAAAACCAAAACGTGTATTTATTTTCTAAAAAATAGCTTTTTTGGGCATAGCGCTTAAACAACTGCTCCAATTTTCAATCAGATTTGGTCGAATGTAAGGGCATTAGTCACTGATTTAACAATTAGAAAAAAATAAAAAAAAATATCTAGGGAAATACCCTAAAAAATAAGATTTTGTTCTCAAATCATGATTGTGACAGGCATGGCATGTCGCCCCGACATCTACCAGAAGGAATAATAAAATAGTAATAAAGCTTTGTTGTTTGTTAGACAAAATGGTCTAGATACGCAGGAGCAAAATTGTGGGTGATAAATCTAGGGGAACTCCCCGGAGACGTTAAAATCCAAAACGGTTATTTTTCTAAAAAAATAGCTTTTCGGAACATAGCGTTTAACCGGCTGCTCTAATTATGGGTCCCATTTGGAAAAATGGGACACATATTGTTTTTGTCCGTTTTTTTTTTTTCTTTTTTTTTCTTTTTTTTTTTCGTCAAAGGTTTGACAGGCATGGCATGGCGCCCCGACATCTACCAGAAGGAATAATCGAATCGTAATGAAACTTAGACTTTCGCTAGACAACATGGTCTAGATATGCAGAAACCGAAATTTTGGGTGATAAATCCAGGGGGAATTCCCCTGGTTAAGGTTAAAAACCAAAACGGTATTTTTTATGAAAAATTTAGCTTTTTGTGGCATAGCGCTTGAACGGCTACTCCAATTTCAATCAGATTTGGTGGAATGTAAGTGCATTACGCACTGATTTAACATTTGGAAGAAATAAAAAAATTACCTAGGAAAACACCCTAAAAATAAGATTTTGTACTCAAATCATAATTGTGACAGGCATACCATGTCGCCCCGACATCTACCAGAAGGAGTAATGGAATATCAATGAAAATTTGACATTTTTTAGACAACATTGTCTAGATATGCAGAAAGTAATATTTTGGGTGATAAACTCAGGGGACTTACCCTGGGGCGTTAAAAACCAAAACGGTATTTTTTTCTAAAAAATAGCCTTTTTTTGGTCTTAGCGCTTAAACGGATGCTACAATTTGAATCTAATTTGGTGAAATGTAAGTGCATTAGTCACTGATTATACGCTTAAAAAACATAAAAAAATTACTTAGGGAAATACCCTAAAAAATAGGATTTTGTTCTCAAATCATGATTGTGACAGGCATGCTATGTCGCCCCGACATCAACCAACAGAAGTAATGGAATCGCAATAAAAATTTGACATTTGTAAGAGAACATGGTCTAGATATGCAGAAACCAAAATTTTGGGTAATAAATCTAGGGAAATTCCCCTTAGACCTTAAAAACCAAAACGCTATTTTTTCTAAAAAAATAGCCTTTTTTGGGCTAGCGCGTGAACGGCTGTTACAATTTAAATTAGATTTGGTGGATTGTAAGTGCATAAGTCATTGATTTAACACTTGAAAGAAATAATAAAATTACCAAGGAAAATACCCAAAAAATAGGATATGTTCTTAAATCATGATTGTGACAAGCATGCCATGTCGCCTCGACATCTACCAAGAGGAGTAATGAAATCGCAATGAAAATTGGACATTTGTAAGACAACATGGTCTATATATGCAGAAGCCAAAATTTTGGGTAATGAATCTTGGAGAATTCCCCTCAGACGTTAAACACCAAAACGTTTTTTTTTCTAATAAATTAGATTTTGTGGCCATAGCGCTTGAACGGCTGCTCTAATTTTATTAAAATTCGGTAAAATGTTAAAACATTAGAAACTCTGTTCCAATTAAAAAAAGAAAACATTTACTTATAGGTTAATTTCCATGAAAACGAAGATATGTTTCTGAATTGTGATTGTGACAGGCATGCCATAGCCTATCGCACCGACATCTCCAACAAGAAGTCGACAAATCAGATTAAAACTTTAAGAATTGTTACATAGCATGACTTACTTATGTAAAAACTTATCTACTAAACCCAGGGGAATTCTCTGAAACAATGAAAAACTCCCTCGGGCTGTTTTGGGAATTTAGCTTTCTTTCATTATACAGCGCTTGAAAAGAAGCTATAATTTAACACATTTTTGTTGAAATGTTCGTAAATTTAACACGTTTGTTCTTTATTTAACTACACATGAAAAATAAGTTTGGTA
>CH000110.1:808738-824057 GCA_000149265.1 Ciona savignyi | reverse complement strand
TTAAAATAATAAGCACACAGATGGTGTCTAAAGCAAAAAATTGGTGACTTCTAAAAAATAATTTCCACAAAAAAAACTCGTATACCGCTTGAATATGTTAACAAAGGCAAATAGCAATATAGTAAGAATATAAATTCAGTAAAAACTCTTTAACGGCACACCTGGAAATTGTGTCGTGAATGTTAAAATGATAAAGATAAGGGTACTGCAATTTGCACCCTGGTATGTATTTGTCAGCATAGCCGTCCAGATCTCTAGCAAAAATAATAAATAAGGTGTGTGTACCTATGGTCAAGGGAAAGCAAAATACTGTAAAGCGAAAAATAATAAATCTGCACTGGCTTCGTAAAACCTATCAACACATTTAGTTTGGTGTTGCTTGAAAGATGTAGGCTAGAATATGCAAAAAAAAGCTGGAAGCAAGGCAGTGATCTTTACAATGATGGTGGAGAAAATGCTTAAAACGAGCAATTGTAAATGGGCACACATTTAAAAAGCACTACACTTTTCAGCGTTTTTTGTAGCATTTTTTAAATAATGTTGGTGCCATTTCATTAAGATACAATAAGCCACGAAGGTTACAATTTGTGTCTTATTCGATAAGACGCTTCGATAACATAATTCCATTTTTCAGTTCAAAGTAGGGATTTTGTGACTTCAATGTTGTCTGGCTCATGAACCAATCTCTTACCCTTATGATATTTAGATATTGATTGCATAACGTAACAAAACAAACCCAACACCAATGCCACTCCCAGTATAATACCTGCATTAAAAAGGAAATTTTAAGTTTTATTTTATTTTCCCCTAGTTTTATAGCCATCAATGTTATAGAAGAGAAAATGATATTCATGTATATCACAACGAATGGGAAAAAGCAAAGTCGTTAACATACTGGTGATCGTGAGATTAGCTCACACCCACCATCAAGTTACCAAGCTATTGCAGTGTACTGTGTATGATATACATGTTTCTTTATTTGGTAGAAACTATAAATCCGCTGGGTTCAGGCAATGTCCGTTAAGTGCCTTGCCCCAGAACACAATTGACTAGCTAGCGACCAGTTTCAACCTGAAACCTTGCGGCTAAAAAGGGATGTACTAACCCAACAAGGTAATGAGTCGGAAGAAATGCATGCAGATTAGAGTAAATGACCTACCATTCCTCTGACTGCAATGACTATTGTTTGTATGTTATATATTCAGTTTATGGAATGAGAAAGTAAAAATCAACTCAGTTTAGCCAATATAAAATTTAAAACAGCAACAAGGTCAATCACCAACACATAACATAGATAGAAAAACCCGTCAAACAATTTATGATGCAAAAAGTAGATCGAGGTAAATTTACTTTATTTATTTTGTACTTTTCCCACCCATAAGCCAAAGGTATGACGTAAGGGTAAGGGGTAGCTCTAACTATGATTTTTAATTACGCTAACAATAAAAATACTGAAGTTCACACTTAAAATCAAGATTATCACCAAATCAACATGCAGTTTCTTACCAAACAAGGATTATTGCAACCCTGACAAAGCAACAAATTTACTCAGATATTTTCAAATGTTTTGTTTAATTCTTTTTATCTGGCAGATCATGTTAGAATAAAGTGTTCAATCTACTAAGAAAAAATAAGTTGTGGCAATATATACAAATATATAAATTAAACAGGACGGAAATTGACTTGTTAAATTTATAATTATTTTCCGTTCTACTGACCTATAGTTACGGGGCTTAAAGCATCCGACTTTGATTTCACCAGAAGTAGATCCTGCACAGCTGCAAACGACCCGTTGTTTGGGGCAGGGGTGATCTATTAAGATTTATATTGAATTATTTTCTACCCACGAAATAAAAACTATGTAATCAAACATATTCTGGTTGAAGTTGCCACCAAATACATTGCTTGCGTAATCTAAGCAAAAATTCATTTATTAATTAAAGCAAAAATTTATTTATTATATATGTTGTAGGAATCTTTACTGCTTTCCTTTCCTATTTTGGAAGATTTATGAATTTGAATACCACTATTACAAGAGCATTATTTTATACATATACCACATGCTCTTAGCTTGAGGTTAGCGGTGAGGGCGCCAGAGGTCTGCAGGGAGTCAAAAGGTTGTGAGATGGAAACCAGCCGTTGGCTAGTCGATTGTATCTTTTGACAAAACACTTACATTGCGAAATGAAGTGAATTAATTGGATGTTTTTAAAACTTCTAAACATATATTGACATACAACACACTTTAGTAGATACAGAAACATGATGTGGGAACGAGGAAATCTAATGATAGCCCACATGATATCCCACATGATATCTCTCCCACGTTTTTCCATTCACAGGGACAAACATAAACATACCAATATACCAATGATACAGACAAAGCTACAGTTTTCAATAAATTTTCTTTATTTTTTTAGAAAAACTTATTAATATCACACTTACATTAAGGATGTGGCATATCAGATCATAGACATCCACACTGTCAAATGGTGGTGAAACATAGTTCTGTTTGAATGCGGGGCCATGAGCAATAAAAAATGGGTGCATGTCTGGTAATGAGTTGTTGTATCCGTGACTTCCATCTGTACAACAAGGGTAAATTTCAATTTTCCAATGAAATAAAATTGTGTAGATCTGAGAATTTGTCAAAGGAGATTGTAAAGTCTTCAATATATGTTAAATGTAAATAAAAAGTGGTTGAACCTATTGGATAGTGTTAGTAAACATGAAACACTATATGTTAGGATGGTCGTCCATAAATCAATGTCTGCGGTTCAAAGCATATTAATGTGAGATGCCGAGACTACCAAGCACTTCAAATAACGCCCGTTAAGTTTCCATTTACAGGGATAAAGATATAAAAACCTTTCCTATTCCCATTGTAAAGCACTTCATGGAAGGTGAGCCAACACCCACCATTTAAGGCTGGATGGAAAAATGCTCTCAAGACCGAGCCCTAAATAAGGTTCCAGTGTTACAATAGTGTGAGTGGTCATCCCAAAAATACTAATACTGTTTAAATTGGGTACTTTATGCTTATACTCACTCATTGGCAGTTTATCCCCAGGGTTGTCCACCAGAAACCACCCATCTTTGACATTCAACAATATTGGTGGGATTCGTACATTATGACTGTAATGGTACATCTCTGGTATATCCTCTTTCTTCCACACAAACACATGCTTGGGATCGATTTTTTGCAGACCCTTGTAGACAGTTTCAACATAACCTGGAAATGTCCACTCCATAAATAATGCCTTTTGTACCCATGTGTTGTTGTAGTTTGACATATCATGCTCGCAGTCGAGTTGTAAATTAGGGATTTGTGTGAGTTTGTACTGCAGAAGTTTGATTCATCATGATTACAGTCGAGTTGTAAATTAAGGATTTACGTCAGTTTAAGTATATGTCCATGCACTTTGTCTCATGCTCACAGTCCAGTTATTATTAATGGTACCAACACATAGGTTTGTACATGTCAGATACAAGGTAATGGAAACAAGGTAATGGAAATTTTCAGAAAACTAGGATACAAACACTACAGGTACCTGTAAACTCTTAATGCATTATTTAGTGTCAATATTATTCACCTGGTTTGGGCCAAATGGCTGCACCAGTGCCGTAGTTGATGATATGGTCTGTTTGATTTGGATTGACATAGGACAGTAGTGGTTCCGTTTCCGTTTGGTTTAATTCAGCCATACCGTGATCGCTTGTGATTATTATGTTAACTTTTTCGTACAAATTGTTTTCTTCTAATCTCTGGATCAAATAACCTTGAAAACAGTAAAATGCTGTTTACATGGTGAAACTTTAGGTCAATTACAATTGGAGCAACAGTTCTTCATCAGGGTCAAATAATACAAAGCATAGAATGTAGGAGCTGCCACAATGTAAAGATTTGTTGTTTATTTTATCTAATTACCGAATAGTTTCATCTCTATATATTTATACATATTTTAGATAAACAAACCTATAATTTTGTCACATTCCTCAATTCGACGTGTAACTTGATCTGATTCTGGACCAAAGGTGTGGCCGTCATGGTCTGGCTGGTAGAAATAGAGCAACGCGAGTGTGATGTCCAGTGGTGGATCTTGGTCAGTTGGTTTGTTAGTCAGCCAGTTGACCACTGTGTCCACCCGATGTTGAAGCCCAGGATAGGAGTGGTTTGCAGTGGAATACTTTCTCCACGATGAAGGTCTGACGCCGTCGATTTCGACTTCACTCCCAACCCAGAAATATGTTCCCGCCTTTATCCCTTGCTGTTCAGCGGTTACCCAGATGGGTTCACCCCCCCAAAACCTAGGGTCCATCACAGAACTTGGATCGGAAAGTGAAAAAGTTTTATTTAGAACAGGATCAAAGAAGTTGTTCCCAACTATTCCGTGACTTTCTTCGTACAAACCGGTAACCAGTGTGTAATGGTTCGGAAAAGTTTTAGAAACAAAAACATCTCGGGTCCATTTCGCCTTCACCCCAGTTTGGATCAATTTATCGAAGTTTGGGGTTTTAGTCCGATTTCCAATATAGTTCCACCGAAATCCATCAAAAGAGATAAGCAGGACACGAGGCATGGAGTCAGCAACAACACAAGAAACTAAAACTCCGAATAGAAGGTTCCTGAATAGCATCCTTTACCTACTACAGTGCTGTTGATGTATGTTAATAAATATATTTCAAATATGCTAATTCCAGTGATAAACAATAAAATACAAATATCTTACATTCCCATCATTACTCATGTAATTGTTATGACATTATTTTGAACCTACAATAGGGATATCAAGTCCACTGACGTTATACATACATTTTGTTTAACCTAATAATTTAACTGCTACTAAATGCCTTGAAAATTAGGCTGGCTTTCAAGTAATCACTCAGATGAGAAGCAGTTGTGTCCTTGGTGACTTCACATAATTTATATATAACATTTTCTATCCCAATCATTAGGTTGTTGTTGGTTGTATGATTAAAACCAGCTCAGTTGTGTCCTCGGGCAGGGCACTTAGCAGAAATTGTCTGAACCCTGATCCTTGGATTTTTCTACACACACTGTGATTTTACATACATTTTAAAACTTAATGCCATATTAAATATAATTAAAATATTAAAAATAAATAGAATGAGATATTAAATACAATTAAAGTTAAACGTTTATTTTCTTGTGCATAGATTAGGTCCTTAGTGGTTTGTCATTGTTCATTTTGTACTGCATGTTGTTCTTATCACTAATTTTCCACACACTGTACTAGTATGTCATGTTGTCGGTATCACTCACCCCCCTTTAACACATGTTGAGTGATTATTCAAGGCATCTAGCTGAGAAGAATCGACTCTGTGTGTTTTGCTGTGGTTGTATATTTTCAAGAATAAAATCAACCTTCCGTGACGAATTATCGTGATACTCGTCAAACTAAAACTACAGTATATTTCCACCCCTCGTTTACTACTAACTTTGGAACCAAAACGATTCTGCATAATGGGATTAAGGTGTGGAAGCTGATCAGTGAATCCCTTAAACATGCCTCCTATTCCGTGTTTTGTAAACAACTTAAAGTGCAATTAATTAGTAACTATATTTAGGTTTAGTATACGGTACATCATACACTCAGTTAATATGTAGTTATTTATTCGGAGTAATATTAATATTTGCATTTGATAAATATATTTACTTTGTAATTGTGACCTGTATTACACCCCATAAGTTTAAGATTAAAATACCCTTATTTGTATTTATTATTTATTTAACACTGTGTATAATATGTAACAGTTTATTAATCATTTAATATAAATCTCTGAATTGTTAGCCCCTACTGTTGCAGTTATGTCACAAGTTATATTGTATTGTATTGCGTGAGAGTGTAGGCTATTGTTTGACTTCCGTTCTATATAACTGGAGTGTTGTTCATAACAAAGTTAAACTATTTTATTGCTTAAGCATCTGTATGAAATTGACTTCCATTCTATATAACTGTAGTACTGTTTATAGCAAAGTTAAACTATTTTAATGGTTCTATATGAAAGCGTGTAAATCATTTTATATAATATGTAACAGCTTTAATCTTTTAATATAAATCCTTCTGAATTGCTAATCCCAACTGTTACAGTTATGTTACAAGTTAACCCTTATTTAATTAGATAATTATATATACATTTTTTTTTTATTTATTTTTTTTTCTCAGGGAGGCGCCAAACTAGATAACTTTTAGTTTTTTTTGGTGCCTTCCTGTTTTGCTGTAGTATTTTTTATTTCTTTGGTTAATTATTGGAATTTTAGTTAACGCCATATTTGTTTTGGTATATACCAGTATGGAAAGTACGGCAGCTGCACACTCGAGTTTTTTTCCCCTGCGTCTTTTGCACACTTGGATAATTTGACACACGCTCGCGAGCTAGCAGTATAAACATCGTATAATTTCCAATAAACTTGTAAACCTACCTCGGGACCTCGGGTAATTTACTTTCCGTACATTTTTAGTTATGTAGATAGATATGTTAGCTGACGGACACAAAAGATTTAGGATAGAATAATATGTTTGTTTAAGATTTTGATAAAACAGTTATAAAAAGTTGATTGTATGCACACTTGAAGTGTGCACTTTTGGACGTTTGCACACGGCACACTTAAATATTTGGCGCGTGCACACTCGAGATCTCGGCGAAAATTGACGTACTTTCCATACGGGGGTATATATATGTATATGACATGTATTTTTAAATTGTTGGTTATAAACGCTGCAGCGAAAGAAACAAAAATAAAAATTGTATTGTATTAAATTGTATTATCGGAGTCATATTGGACTAATCGCCTGGCCAGATTTAGTGCTAAACATATGCACCAAGTATAAACTTCTTCAACACCTACAAGTCCTACATGTATAAGCAAAAATGTTTAAAATTGTTACTGCCTGCAACTATTTTTTGCAAAAATAGTCTATTCATGCAACTACAACACGTGCGACGACCGTGTAACTATATTTCGTAGTTGTTAAGGTTAGAAAACAACTTATTTGGTAGTTACCTGTTTTCCTGTTTAGTGCATGATAACAATAAATTAACTTTGGACTTTCTTCGAAATTACGTCACACCAAAATTTTCGACCACGTGACTAAACGATGTAAACAAACAAGTCAGAATTGTTTAGTAATAATGACTTAAAAATCTTTTTTAAACATCAGCGTCTCCAAGAAACTTCAGGACCTCTATGGCTCTGTTTCCGACTGTGCTCTTCACATAAAATGTATATGAGAGAATTTTTTTTAACTGAGAGTTTTTCACTATTTTTGTCACCATAGGCTAAAACACTACATTTGTTAATATGGAGCCCGTTCCACAGGGGATACATACAGTTTTATTAAAAAGCTTTTTATCGTAAATGATTTCCGCACTTGGTGGATTACTGCCCCCCTGCTAGCAGAAGGGCTGCGGGGTCGAAAGTGGTGGCTAGCTAGTCGGTTGTGTCGTTGGGCAAGGCACTTGATGTACATTTCCTGAACACAGTGGATTGATAGGTGCGCGCGAGGTGATCTTGCTATTGCTCGTTTGCAAAGCTTTTAACACGTGTGCAAAGATAATAACATTTTTGGAGATCTCGAAATTTAAACCGCCAAATGACCCACAATTTTAAGATAACGTGTGCATAACGTGAACCAGCAAAACCAGTATTAAAGTAAGATATCGTCGCCCAATCAGTAACATAGCGTCGGAGATCTTCAGGTCGAAAGACGATTAGATCGAAAACAACCATATTACTAGAAGATTGCGCACTGCATTAGCGTCCGTAACCCAATGTTTTTCTACCGTGGTAATATTTGAACAAATGTTGTGATCGTCCCTTAATCGATATATGTATCGGTCGTGTTGACCACTTGGTCAGTTCCCGATATTGAACGTTGGATAACCGATTTAAGTTTCACCATCTTTTAGCAGACATAACAACACTTTTCTATCCTGTATGTAGAAATTCAAAAACGATTCTTAAAACGAAGGATCCGCTTTAAAGTCGTACAAAATGTACCAATAAACCTCCAAGTTAATTAACATTACATGCAGGCGACATTATAATATGCATAGGCAATTGTAAATATATACACTACTATTTTGCGGATGAAAGAACTAGAAATTTAAATCCAAAATAATTTTTAGAGAGTCTAAGTTCGAACGAAAAAGATGCGTAAGCTCTATACCTACCTATGTTTAACCATTTTTTGAGAAACAAATTCCATTCCACTGAAACTATAGTGTCTCACTTACGCTCCATACAAAAAGGGAAGAAATTAAGAATCTTCTGGAGGTGTTAGCTAATACGTTGTGGATATACAGTAGAAAATTGGATGAATTGTACATAGGAATTTCACTTCACACCAAAGAACATGCAAGACGGTCGTTATTTTTTAATAACTAATATTTCGGGACTGCTAAAAATATACCTCAAGTCGTAAAAGGTTGTAAATAAATAAAATGAACTAGGAAAAGAACAAGTGTACTCTACATGTTTGTTTTAATTGTTCAATGCATTTGAGTATTGTACGTCAATCACGAGATATAGGCTATAATAAATGATCAACGATATATAAATATCGATTTTTAATGTAAAAATCGTCGATTTTTTATAAGTCAATAAAGACTTTAGTCAAGACACCTATAAATGATAAAGAAATTGAAAAGAAAAAAGTATAAAATATAAATGTTATCTTTCCAGTCATTGATATATTTAGCTGGCGTCAAAATGTATTAATCACTATTGAAACTGTACACGGTTTAAAGTCGGTCAACTGATTATTGAATAAACAATATTAAATTTGGTCTCGTCATTTAAGAATTCAACAGCAAAAGCGCTGCCTCGTTTAGCGGAATTTGCTTTTCGCAAATCGGTCAAGAATAGCAATTTTACTACAGAATATTATAACCAATGTCACTGTAGTTGCTGATCATCGTAAGTACAATGGTCGTTGTCACTTTCAGTCATGTTGGCTCTTATTCGGGAGCCACGTCGAAGTAGAACATGTATACCAGTCCAAAGTAAAGGAAGGCGGTAACAAACTTTAGTTTCATCGTGATTGACAGGTCACATTTCTTCTGTTTCACGATTTGTCAAAGTCTGAGAAATAAAATACTATGTTAGAATTTATAGAAATATGTACTTAATGAATTGCAATACAGCAACTCCTATAAAATGTCAGCGCATCTTACCTATATTGGTTTGAAGAGATGATTCATGTAGAAATTACGTCATTGTTGTATCAGTAATTGGCGCAACTTTTATCTCGTTGATAGGTACAAGACATTTTGCATTATCGTCATGTAATGCCGTCAATTTGTTTCGTCATCTCATCATCTTCCACGATTAAAGTTTTCATCTTCATCTTTCTGCTTTTCCTTAAAGCTGTGTTGTCGATTGCTTGTCGATAATGGTTAAAACGCAGAGATGGTCTCGTATTTATAGCCGGTCCAACCAATCACAATAAAAAAAACGAACATACATGACAAGGCAAACCCGACACCAAATCTATTGACGAAGTGGCTAAACAGGCGCCAATAAAGCTTTCCCACATCTCGAATAAGGATTCTGGTGTCGATTTCATATTACCTGTAGAAGACACATGTTTAAGTGATCCAATTCCGCTAAACGAGAGCGCTTTTGCTGTTGAATTTTTGAATGACGGGACAAAATTGAATTTTGTTTATTTGATAATTAGTTGACCGACTTTACACCTTGTAAAGTTTCAAGAGTGCTTGAAACATTTTGACGCCATCTAAATATATCATTAACTGAAATGATATCTTTTATATTATTTTACTTTTAATATTTTTAATATCTTTATCATTTATTGGAGTCTTAACTAAAGTCTTTATTGACTTATCATAGAATCGACGATTTTTATATTAAAAAATCAATATTATATTAGTTGTTTATTTATTATTTATCTTGAGATTGACGTACAACAGACAAGTGTCTTGAACAAATAAAACCAACATGCATGAAGAGTCCGCTTGTTCTTTTCCTAGTTTATTTTATTCATTCACAACTGTTTTTACAACTTGAGGTAAATTCTTTGTAGCAGTACCAAAACATCTGTTATTACAAAATAATAGGCTTTGAAAATTTGCTAAACGTCTGTAGTGCTTATGTTTTTGTTAAACCTCAGTAATATCTTACATGTTCTTATGGCCATCAGTTTCCTAAATTCATTTAAAATTTGGAACTTTTCGCTTGTTTATGTGTTCACAGTTTAATTTAAACAGCAATTTATACAACTCATATAATAGTTTCATCCGGTTTAAAATTAGTTTCATGTTATATATTTTTATATGTTTGGTTCTCACAGCTTATAGTAGACAATTTATTTAGTAGTATTTCACTTATGAATTCATGGTTTATAACTAGTAAATACAAGTTTTTATTGCTTGTCACACAGCTTTTTTATGCCCTTGTAATGTAATACGCAAGCAAATTAAAGCTATAGTCACTGTGTAGAGTCTGCCAGTCTGGTAACGAGCCCAGAATTCTGATTCTATTATGCAGCCTCTACTTGCTGCTATAAGGGTAATGGTGCCCGGCGATCGCTTCTTATCTCTTATTAATTTTCCAAACTCCTGGCTGGAAGCCTGTCTTTAAGGCTCTAAGTCTTATTCTAACTCAGCCAACACAGATTGGTTTTCTTTCTTATTATTTAACAGTGAACAGTTGCATGTTAAGAACACGTTAACACGTTAACACGACGATTTCCAGGGTGTTTTCACTACCATTAAATTTGCCCTTATTTAAATATATGTAATAGTTAATTAGTCACACACAATAAAAATTAAAATCAAATTAACACACACAATTAAGGATTACTCCAGATTCTAAATACCAAATTAAAACTGACCGCATGGAAAAATGAAAATCTCACACCGACTCGTGTGAAACATAGAAATTAAATGGTTAATATCCGTAACACACTGCATGCGTCAAAGTTTACCAGGTTATCGATGCGAGTCAACTCGCAAATTGTTCCCATATAATGAGGCTTACTGTTAGCCCAGTTAGTCGTATCAACAGCTTACCACGCAATATACCGCCGTAAAAAACGCAATAAAATACATGATCTCTGTTTGTCTGTGTCAAAGCCAATGGCGCATCTGTTTGCTGTTGGCAACAGATTACACATTTTATTACAATATGGGTTGTTACATTTTTAAATTCCAGCAGCAGATTTTCTCTTAACCCATATCAAATTAGACCATGTCCAGCAGTGCAATTTTAAAATTTGAACTTAGCGAAAGCAAGTATTTTCTAGAATTTAGACAATTAATTCTAGATGGACTATATCAACTGATGCCTCTATTTGCTTGGAGCAATGTTAAACGACCATTGTTGCAAATAATTGCGATTGTGATATCATCTATAGTTGGGAATTGTTGGATCGATTGTTACCTCACAGTTGGAGTTAGTTACGTCGCCATTGTAGCCTACATGTACTGTTTAATTAGCTTGGAGGTTTATCGGTACATTTTGAACGATTTCAAAGCGGATCTTTGTTCTAAAGACGCGTTTTTGGATTACTACACACAGGATAGAAATGTGTTATATCTGCTTAAAGATAATGAAACTTTGATCGGGTCGATAGCCTTAACATTGGATGATTCAAACGACGAAAAATACCTTTATTTGCGGCGAATGACAGTGAGAAAGGAATATCGTGGAAAAGGGTTCGGAAAATTACTTATCAAACGAGCCATTTCTTTTGCAGTTGAAAAGCAATGTAAAACAATAAAACTGTTCACAGCAATACCAAGTGCAGTGAGGTTTTATCAATCTTTTGGATTCAAAGTGTCGCAAGAGAAGACACTGGACCGATGTAAAGGACTGGTTAGAATCCATGAAGTAACGCTTGAACTGTCGATTTAGAAAACTTGTGAGTGCAACTTGTCAAATCGTACTGTTTGCGTTACACCGCCTTGTATAATTATTTGTTTTTAGAGTTTAGCATTTTTGCCCCAGTTTTTAAAAATGACAAACGAATATAATAACGACACAGGAACGGGAAAAGACGGCAAAACGAACAGTCGTTAAAACACGTCAAAAGAATATAATTTAATAAATATAGCGGACGCGGTCGCCAAACCTGGGCGAAAAAAATATTTAGCAATCAAAATTTAATTATGACCCAACGATATAGAGACCTGAAGAAGATTTTCTAATGATGTAAAAATGGAAAACTTTAACGAGGTACACTTTTTAAAACTTTGCTACACGCATTTGATTAAGTTTTGCTTAAGAATCTACATTAAAGATATAAATGACAAATCCTGACTATATGTAGTTGTTTTTTTATTACAATGGATATTGTACGTCAATCACAAGGTGCATAATAAAAAAAAAAATATATATATTCGATTTTCTAATGAAAAAAATCGTCGATTTTCTAATAAGTCAAAAAGACTTTAGTCAAAGCATCAAAAAATAATTAAAAAATCGCAAAAAAGGAAAGTAAAAAAATATATATTAGATTACCTTTTCAGTTCAAAAACATATTTAGCTGGCATCGAAATTTTTTAAACAATAGGGAAACTTTAAAGTGTAAAGTCGGTCGAATAATTAGTTATTAAACAAAAATTAAATCTTGTCTCGTCATTCAAAAATTCAACAGCAAAAGCGCTGCCTCGTTTAGCGGAATTCGGTTTTCGCCACTGTTGTTGCTGATCATCGTAAGTACAATGGTCGTTGTCAGTCATGTTGGCTCAAAGGTGTAGCCAAGTCGAAGTAGAATGTACCAGTCCAAAATAAAGGAAGGTGGTCACAAACTTAAGTTTCATAGTGATTGACAGGTCACATTTCTTCTGTTTCACGATTTGTCAAAGTCTGAGAAATAAAATACTATGTTAGAATTTATAGAAATATGTACTTAATGAATTGCAATACAGCAACTCCTATAAAATGTCAGCGCATCTTACCTATATTCGTCTGTAGAGATGATTCATGTAGAAATTACGTCATTGTTGTATCAGTAATTGGCGCAACTTTTATCTCGTTGATAGGTACAAGACATTTTGCATTATCGTCATGTAATGCCGTCAATTTTTTTCGTCATCTCATCATCTTCCACGATTAAAGTTTTCATCTTCATCTTTCTGCTTTTCCTTAAAGCTGTGATGTCGATTGCTTGTCGATAATGGTTAAAACGCAGAGATGCTCTCGTATTTATAGCCGGTCCAACCAAGCACGTGTAAAAACACGAGCATACATGACGAGGTAAACCCGACACCAATTATATTGACGAAGTGACTGAACAGGCGCCGATAAAGCTTTCCCACATCTCGTATAAGGGTTCTGGTATCGATTTCATATTACCTGTAGAAGACACATGTTTAAGTGATCTATCCACGCGACCAGTTGTGGTGAGTTGACATAGGACTCTCATCTCAGGCTGTTGAAGCGGATTCGGTGTCAAAATTCACAATTTTATTTACATCAAGAATTGTCATCTAGAAACTACTTCTATATCTAACCATAAATCGTATATGTTCTCTCTAAATATGTTGTTGTGGAACTATTTTAAGTTTCTGCTGGCTTTAACTAATGGGAGTCGTGATCAAACATCCGTACTTAAAAAAAATCGCCTGTATTTTGATCTGTAAATTTAAAGGGATAGCTAATGAGCTTACACCATAAGCTTTTACCACGTGTTTAAAACCGCTGATCGCTCAAAGCAATTTAATACAAACAAATATATATGCATCCTATACACATCGTCAACTGGTTTCCCGGAAATCCCCACGCCTACAGACCAACCAAGTAGATTTTAATGTTTTAGTAAAGTTGTTTCTAGAATACCTGCCAACAAGGGTTTAAATAAAATTGTAAAATATGACACCGAAGCTTTATCAGAATCTTGTGACTATATACAAAATTGTCGATGCTCATTGCGTGGATAAGTCACTTGAACATGTGTCTTTCACTGATAATATGAAATCGACACCAGAATCCTTATTCGAGATGTGGGAAAGCTTTATCGGCGCCTGTTCAGCCACTTCGTCAATAGATTTGGTGTTTACCTCGTCATATATGTTCGCTTGTTTATCTTGATTGGTTGGACCGGCTATAAATATGAAAGCATCTCATCGTTCTAACCACTATTTACAAGCTATCGACAAGAGAGCTTCAAAGAACAGCTAGAATATGACGATGAAAACTTCATACGTGGAAGATGACGAGATGACAAAACAAATCGACGGCATTACATGACGATAATGCAAAATGTAATGCTATCAACGAGATAAAAATTGCGCGAATGACTGGTACCACGATGGCGTAATTCTGCACGAATCATCTCTACAGACGAATATAGGTAATATGCCCTAAAATTGTATAGGAGTTGCTGTATTGCAATTCATTATATATTTTTATGAATTCTAACATAGCATTTTATTTTGCAGATTTTGACAAATCGTGAAACAGAAGAAATATGAACTGTCAGCAGTCACGATGAAACTAAAGTTTGTGACCACCTTCCTTTATTTTGGACTGGTACATTCTACTTCGACTGGGCTACACCTTTGAGCCAACATGACTGACAACGACCACTTACGATGATCAGCAACTACAGTGACATTGGTTTAATATTCTGTAGAGAAACTTCTCTTCTCGACCGATTTGCGACAAGCAAATTCCGCTAAACGAGACAGCGCTTTTGCTGTTGAATTTTTGAATGACGAGACAAAATTTAATTTTGTTTATTTAATAATTAGTTGACCGACTTTACACCTTGTAAAGTTTCAGTAGTGCTTGAAACATTTTGAAGCCATCTAAATATATCAGTAACTGAAATGATATTATCATTTATATTATTTTACTTTTAATATTTTTAATTTCTTTATGATTTTTTGGTGTCTTAACTAAAGTCTTTATGGACTTATCATAGAATCGACGATTTTTATATTAAAAAATCAATATTATATTGTTGTTTATTTAATATTTATCTTGAGATTGACGTACAACAGACAAGTGTCTTGAACAAATGAAATCAACATGCATAAGGAGTCCGCTTGTCCTTTTCCTAGTTTATTTTATTCTTTTACAACTTTTTTTACAACTTGAGGTAAATTCTTTGTAGCAGTACCAAAACATCTGCTATTACAAAATAATAGGCTTTGAAAATTTGCAAAACGTCCGTAGTGCTTATGTTTGTTTTATACCTCAGTAATATCTTACATGTTCTTATGGCCATCAGTTTCCTAAATTCATTTAAAATTTGGAACTTTTCGCTTGTTTATGTGTTCACAGTTTAATTTAAACAGCAATTTATACAACTCATATAATAGTTTCATC
>CH000110.1:759231-783964 GCA_000149265.1 Ciona savignyi | reverse complement strand
ATCAGAAGAGATGAGAACGAATTATCAAAAATATCTCAATTTTCAAGAAATGTTGCGCGAAAAATACCCGAATTCAAACCGCAACTGCAAACCACCCCCTGTGTATGTGTTACAATAACAGTGCCAATATATATCATGACATCATTTATGGTGCATATATGGTGTTTATTGCGAAACAAAAATCATATTTTTAAAATAATGTTTTAAATCAATATAAATCACTGTCACATTGGTGCACACGATACAGTGTTATTTTTAGGTTGTTTTCTAAATAAATGTGTCAAACTTTTCAAATGTTGGTTTTATTCAGGGCAAAGGCCATCACTGCCTGCAGGATTTTTGGAAGGGGATTCCCAAAATGAACCCCAACGTAAATGATTAGGATTTGTAAAACAAAATTGGAGGGCAAAAATTACCATACACATAAGAATTTGGGTTAAGGTGCTGCGGTAATCTACCCTTCCAGAAATCTGCTCACACATCGCATTTTAGCCTATTCCCAGTTTTAATATCACAATTTTTCAAAGAAATGTTAGTAAAATTGTAAACAAAAACATTTCGGTTAAAATATCAATGTTTAAAACAGTCTAATTAAAATTCATAAAAATCGAACAGACAATAAAGACTGCAATGGAAAAACTGCACAGTAATAATGAAAGCATATATGAATATTTATAAAGTACCAATCAATATTTGTATGCTGTGAGGAGCATGTAACTATGAAATGGGACATTCAGCCCTCTTATAGTTTGGGTGGACATGTGTGGAATGCTAATATTGTGATTATGCTGTATATTTTGAAAATATATAGACCCAACATTTTGGGTTCACATGTTTATTATGCTAGTTTGTGATTATGTTGTGTATGTACACATATAGGCGCAATATTTTGGATGAACACTTTTTCAGAAATGGTCAGCTATGCCACCTATGAGAAACTTTGTGTAGTTATGACAACTCATAGTGCATTAGTCAAATATATAATATATAGGTGATAAATTTACAGTGCAAAGATGGTTAGTTGTAAGAGAAGAAAATAGTTTCTTAACAAATTCATTTTCTTTTTGTTGTCATTGTTCGGCACTTGGCCTGCCCGGCACACTCGGCATGCCTGGCGCACTTGGCATGACTGGTACACTGGGCATGCCTGGCGCACTTGGCATTCCTGGCACACTTGGCCGTGCTGGCTCACTTGGCACCTCAAACTGGTGATGACATTAGCAAAGTCAAGCCTCATTTCCACAATATTGTTTTTTACAAGATGGCAGTAAAGTGTGTGAATTCTGTTGTGAAGTCAGGCATTATTTTCAGGATTTGTGTATGGCAATGCATTCTATAATTCAGGAACATATAAAAGCAATAGCAATGTGTGGATAGTAATTCAGGTGCACTGTAATACTTCCTAAGCCTGAAGGCAAGTTAATGGAGATATTATACTGTATGGATAAAAAAGTCGCTTTCAATTTGAATGATAAAATAGGTTAAGACAGTGTGAAAAATATTTGTAATTTTAAAAATGTGAAATAAAATTGATCTGCACATTTGTATATGTCATATAAGTTATGGCAAAAATTGAGCAGAATCAGGTAATATAGAAATAAATCACTAAAATAATCACAGATTGCACAGTTAATGCGTGAAATATCAATAATGTTGTCTAAGTAGCTATACAGCATATATTTTTGTGGTTACGACTTTTAGCATTATTAAAATGAAGATAGTAGGAATCAGTGGAACAGTGAAAAAACAGCCTTTGGCATCTAAAAACGTAACTGAGATCTAATTGGAGAACTTGAATGTCTGCACAGAGGGATGATCGCAAATCTTTAATACTGCATCAAAGGTTTTGCCCGTTTGGTTGATTGAAAGACACAGTCCGACTGCTATGTTGTATATCTTCCCACTGACTTGCTTGCCAGCAGCCTAATGGGGGATTGAAGTTGAATGAAAATACACAGATAAGAAAAAGAGATTGTCATTGCTGATGTAGGACAGGATATTCATGTTAATATCGGTGAATGAGAAAACATGATGTGCGTAAACACTCATCGTTATCACCCACCTTTTGTTTGAGGAAGCTCCATCTCTGTAAACCCCTCCCTCCATCACATTTCATCACACGAGGCAGAACAGAGCCATCCAGACACATTCTCTTATCAAACCTAATTTCACCTGGAGGAAGGTAAAGAGGATCATGTTTAATCTTCATCACTTATCTTACACAGAAAGATCCTAATAGCTCTGAAACTGAATAAACCAGAGGTCAATTACAAAAGGTAACCCTTGGCCCTACAAATACCTTACATAGCAAGTTATAACAGTTAATGTGTGGAAATGTATATAAAATCCAGTTTAGACTTACCACAATACTCAGCAATGTGTCTACATACCTGTTCTAGCATAGCGACAGGAAGCAAATCATCATTAGGAAAATTATAAATAGATTTTGTGAAACACAGTTTAAATTTAACTGCAAAATAAACTATTTAAAATACTCTTACAGTAAATTTAAAGAATGATGCTTCAATGAATATATATTAACGTAATAAAACAACCATTCTCTACAATACACCAACATAATTAAAGAAAGAAAAATGGTAAAAACACTTTTCTTCCAAATCACCTTGATTATTAAAACTCCATATAAGGTCGGGTGCTTTATCAGTGCACTCTACCGCTACAAGTGGTGAGCCCTTTTTGCGGTCCCCTCTTAAACAAATGTTGAGGCCCGCTACACTTAGCTTTCCCCTCGCCAGTTCCACTGTGTGGTCGTCGGGCCGAGAGTATTGGA
Organism: Ciona savignyi; assembly: GCA_000149265.1. Classification (NCBI taxonomy): domain Eukaryota; kingdom Metazoa; phylum Chordata; class Ascidiacea; order Phlebobranchia; family Cionidae; genus Ciona; species Ciona savignyi. The sequence goes on along the minus strand of CH000110.1, from coordinate 781,173 downwards.
TACGAGATGTCCGGACACCAGGAATGGGCAGCTCAGGGTAAACCTTGTTCAGATACCTGTGGTTGAGAGCGGATAATCAACTACTTTTGTCAGAATTCTATTTTATTTTGACGGAATTTGAAATAAAGATATTCTTGTTTCTATGAAGTAGTATAGTTTGGACTTAGTTAGTTTTGCAGTTGTTTTGTTTTAAAAGGGAAATTTTGACACATTTGAGATACAACATATACCTGTTTTTATGAAAAGAGGTTAAGAAACAGAATATACTGAGTTCTTAATTAGTCACCAAGTACTTCATGAATTTCATTTTTAAAGAGACATTTTAACACAGTAAAAAATATTACGCAAGTTTTGGTTTAGGGGGTCTCTTTTTACAATTTACAGTAAAAATACCAATATCGTATTTAACACACTGCAAAAACCAGTAATCAGACTTTAAACACCAAATAATTTGACAACTTCATATGTTATAACAGTCACTCTGCGTTTTTTTTTAAATAACTGAAATATCGTATCATAAAAATAGAATAACCATATCAGAATGATTGTAGCGCCACTGACCACTTAAAACTTTTGCACTTAAGAGTTTCACGGAGTTTCACCCTCTCGTTCAACCCATGTGGGGTAAGCTGCTTGGCGAATGAACGCGTTGCATAAAAGTGTTCGATGAACTCATCCAGCCACACTCGTGCAACCCGGACCTGAAGGGAAGGGGGGGGGGGGTTAATATGTATTTTTAATCAACAGTTAAGTTGGTTGTCTGTTAAAAAGAAAACTGTAAAAATTGTATATCAATATTCATATTTTAAATCATTTAAAAATATTAACCATTTGTCCTTGATGGCACTTAACGCACTGTAGTTTAAATGAATTAATGAGTTGAACAAAATTTAAGCAATGTATTTAATATACTGGAATAACTGCTTTAGAAGTGACAAAGCTAATCTAGTGAATATCTGTGTGTCAACTTTCCTGGCGTTTACCTAGGGGTAAACATGAGTAACTCACCGAATTAAGCAGAGCTGCATTGTTCCCGCCCCCGTATGGCCTTCGATGTCTGAACACATGCCCCACCCTTGAACAAGGGGAAATCCCCATTTCACCCCCACACATCCACGTGCGGAAGGATAACTCCAGGTTCTCACCACCCCATTCTTCCATCCGCTCGTCGTACCCACCCAGCGCGAAGAAAAAGTCCCGGTCCACAGCAAATAACCCACCTGAGATTGTCGGGCTTGGGTATGCTCGGAGTGGGTCCTGCAAAATGAAAAACTCAATTACCCCAAAAGTGTAAATCTTAAAGGTACGAAAAACTTAATTAACCCAAGGGTGTAGAAGGGTACGAAAAACTCAATTAACCCAAGGGTGTAAATCTTAAAGGTACGAAAAACTCAATTACCCCAAAAGTGTAAATTTGAAGGGTACGAAAAACTCAATTAACCCAAGGGTGTAAATCTTAAAGGTACGAAAAACTCAATTACCCCAAATGTGTAAATTCGAAGGGTACGAAAAACTCAATTACCCCAAGTGTAAATTTAAAGGGTACGAAAAACTCAATTAACCCAAGGGTGTAAAACTCAAAGGTACAAAAAATGAATTACCCCAAGATTTTTATTTAGTGGTTAACTTATAATAAATCGATGTAAACCAATATCAGCAAGGTAACTTTCCAGGGATAGGGTAGGGATGTAAAATGCAAGCCCTGTTTACCCGTTAAGTTTTCCAATATATATAAGGGGATAAAGCATAAAATATACTTAAAAAGTATAAAAGACATTAACTGATATTAAATGGATGTACAGCAATATCGGAAAGCTAACCTTCCATGGATGGGGTAGGGATTCCCATGCAAAATGCAATCCCCAGTTAAAACCTCCTCTCATAAGCTGGGACTCTTCGTATTCGAACGTATCTGGGTTTATCGTCTCCACCACTGGGCTCACAACTGCAGTCCTGAGGGTTGGAATGTTAATTACTCGACTTTACCTAGCGGGGGAATTTTCCTATTGGTAGCGCTCTTGACCGCCCATCAGCCTAATTGTGAAGATTGACGTTGGGCAAGAGTGCAAGACATTTAACAGACGTTGCTTGAACTTGACAGAAGTTGTTGTAGATTTAGGAGTTGGACTAAAACTAAATGCTTTTGTTATATTATGTTTTGTCACATACAGTGCAATATCTTTTGTGACTCCTCAGTGTGTAGGCTACAAGATATTTAAAAGGGACTGCCTATTCCACCCTCCCCTTTAAAAAATTATTTTAATATAAAATGTATCAATTTTTTGCTTTAATAAGTCACTTAATGCGCAAGATAATGTTACGTTTCATTGCGTGATGATGCCATTTGGATATTCCGAATTCCATGCCATACAAACATCTATTTGTGAAATAATGTTAATGCTTTTCCATACTAACCTGTTACTCCTGTCAATCTCAGCTAACAAAGGCTCCACCCATCCATTGTTCACCTCACAATGGGAGTCCAGGAATATTAGAATGTCACCTGAGCATAGTAATCAAATAGATATACATCGTAAACGATAAACCTAACTATAAATGTAACATTTCAATGAAATGCCTTCCAGTGTCCTTTAATCAAAATTATACATATAAACAGAGGTAAATAGCATCATCTCTTTGAAGACAGAGTATCAGTATATAATTAGTTTAGACTAATAACTGATTTAGTAAATTATAAAAAACAACAATAAGTTTAAAAAACATCATAGTTTCCGGGACAACCACCAGAAAATAATGTTATGTCATAGAAAAACAAATGAAACCACTATAGAAACAATATAATTACCATAGAAACAATGTAACCACTATACAAATAATGTAAACACAATAATACAAATTAACCACCATAGACACAATCTAACCACTATAGAAACAACATACCTGTAGCATATCGGGCACCAAACATTCGAGCGCGGATCAAACCTTGTTGTTCGTCGGACCGCAACCCGTGAAGTTTTGATTCTAAGTAGAACTTTGCGACGAGCCGTTCGACTTCTGGCAATATTTCTGAGGAGAAAATTTTCGGTAGTTTATTAAATAAAAATTCCAATTGCCATATTGCAGTTGATCTTCAGGAATTTTAATGCAATACTAATGTTGGAGAAATTTAGATTGTTGTACGAGTACTTTATACTACGAAACATAAACTAGTAGTTTACTGGTATAGATATGCAATAGTATATCGTGTATAACCAACTGTACCTAGCTACCTCTGCCCTACCCATTGCATTTCTGTACTCTTAATAAAAATTAAAAATCCTCTGTAATTAAATGGGTCTCATTTCATTTGTATTTCTAGGGTAGTCAAGGCAGTTTCATTTCAAGGCATAATTATTTAAATTGATCATTGTCCAATTTTATATATATAATATCAAGTGATGCCAAACAGCTTAATTTTGGTAAATATTACACATGACGAAATGTAGGACTAATAGTCAGTTTAAATTGATCTATTTAAATTCATGTTTAACAGATTAGTTTAGTTTTCATTGTATGGAACAGTTTGGAAAGCAATGGTACAGGTGGCACAAATAACCTTAACCGGAAAAAACAAAAAACAAACAAAATATATGCGGTTTGACCCGAACCAAAGGAATTCGCTTGCAGAAAATCCACATGAAGTTTTCAAAACGTTAAAGGTGGACTTTTCTGGTAACAAGTTGGTTCTGTATATTGTGAGTTTTCAGTTGCACTTGGTCAGCACACAGCACTCACCTTTATCTGTCGAGCCGTCATCCACAACAATAATCTCCTTCAACAAAGCTGGAGGTGTCCGTTTGAATATCGTGCTGACTGTGCGCATGAGGGTGGACAGCGCTTCATTGTAGTAGCATATGACGACTGATACTTGATGCTGCACATGAGACTCTGGGTATTCCTTGCATCTGGATGAGGGGGTGGTGTCAGCGTAAACATTTTGTATTCGGGTTGCAAAACATTAAAATTGCTTAATGGCTGACAATATTGGTTATATATTCCAATTCCAATATAATAAAGTCTTAGTGACAATCTTGTAAAACGAGTTAAAAAAAAACATGTGCACCGGGGGTGAAAAAGTGAACGCCACTCTATAAATTCCATATTTGTATTTAAATCTTGCCCAATTTGAATTTGTTAATATATGAATGTGTGTATGGTTATAAGGATTGATTGGATCATTTTTTACAACACTTTTAATTTTAATACCTCAGGACACTTTTTACCATTTCAATATACAGCTGTGTAATTTAACTATACTTTTAGTATGGGTATGGAACAAGTAAGTCAATTACTGTCGATAAATGTATTTAGGTACGTTTTAATGCACTTGGGTAAAAATGGCATCAAAATATACATAAATTGACGATTGTCCAATCAGTGATGAAAAAGGTGGAAATGCTATGCAGACACTTATGGTAAAATGCAATCACTTTCCAAAAAAAAATAAATAAAGAGGTTTTTAAATTGGGTGTTACTAAAAATATCCAAAAAAATTGCCCAAAATAAACACATGGAATCAAGTTGGGTGATGTAAAACGAGACAATACTGAAAAATTATTTACATGAGCATTCTATGCTACAAAAAGCTTAGACTTACTTCACTGGTCTGGTGTCAGGAATGTCCCGTGATTGCAATCCTATTCGATCGCTGACGAGTTGGTTGAACGCGTGGGCTTTGTACCCCAATGTGTATTGCTGCAACTCCTCTTCTGTGTGAATCATGCCTGGTGGGATGGTTTGATGTGTGACATTATTTGACTATTGCACAGGTGATATATCCCTGTTGGGTTTTACTATAGACAATACACCCAGATATGGGACATGTAATTTTGTGTGAGGGTCCTTGCCCCATACCAGGAGGGCTAGCTGATATTACTGTGAATACTAGCAGTTAACGTCTTTTATATTCTTAAGTATATATGCTGGAAAAACCAAGGAAAACCAGGGCTTGGAGACAGTAACTGATGAATAAGGGTACTGATGGATTTCAAGAATAATGGCCAACACTCTTTCATATTTTGCAAATCAGGTCCCAATTAAACTTAATTATTTATCCATTGTGTAACTCACTTATGTTCTCTATAAACAAGTCAGCCGCTACTTGGTTTGTCGAGTCCCGATCCTTTGACTTGTGCGCAGCGACCATCCGTTGGGAACTCTGCATCCTCGCCTTTTGCATTGTTCGCTCCTCCTGCACCGATATCGCCACGTAGTAAAACACGAGGCACGCAGCAACGCACAGCAACACGATGATACTTCCGATGTTTCTTCGCATGATTTTTAGCTTCTTGTAATTTAACTCAATAAGTACAAGTCACATTTAAGGTTATTTACAAGGCACATTGACTCTGTAAGCTGTGTTTGTATATCTTTTGAAAAAATTAAAAAAAAAATCATATCTTTGATTTGAAATTTTTAAGTAAAGTTTTATTAAATTTTATTAATTTTTTTGGTCTAATTTTGAGGGAGAAGTCTCACAAAAAATGTTTTTTTTATACTACGGCCAAAATGTTTATTTTATTTGATGTCTCTATGGCTACATTTTGGGGGGGTTATGTATCTTTGTTGTTATAGTCTGTTATTTTATTTCCACAAGAAGCGCTAGAACACTACAAGACACACATAGTCAGAATGTGCAAAAGGAAACTCGTTTCTAAAGGGTTAAGTGTACGCCAACTAGGGTCCACCATAATTCAAACTTATTATTACAGCTACTACTGCAAAATGTACCTTTATTTATACAGGATCGCTTGGATGGCCTAAATGGTTAGGGTTAGAAATAGGGTTAGGGTTCCAATCGCTCTATCCAAATAGTCCAAGCGAACTTGTGGTAACTACAGGCACCTCTCTGCAAGTATTTAAATGACTTTGTTTTTAAAACTTCGAATCCAATTGTATAAAATATTAATTTAATCTTTTTATTTATTGTAGATTATATATTATGGTTTCTTGGTTTAAGCTTTCTATATTCTAACAAACAAATAAAAAATTTCCATCATTTTACCACCGCTCTTCAAATTTTTGCCTCTTCTGTAGAAATTATCAGCAATTTCAACATGGTTATACCGGAAAAGTCAGGCTAATTACTTCTACGAAAAAAACTAAATTACGCTGAAAGGGGATTACCGGAAGGTGCAACACAGAGAAATCTAAAACAATAAAAAAATGACGTTGGATGGGATAGGATACCACAGATAAGCTTAGTGGGCTTGTGCACGCGACCTTTTAGTCGAATGATAACATGTCCGAAACTGGCCACTAGCTTTATTAGGTTGTGTCCTTGGGTAAGACATAGTCATTGCCGAAGCAAACACACTAAATTAACTCCGGCAACCCGACGGTGGACGCGAGGTGATCTAAAAATTGTCCGTGTGTTAACCCCGTTGATTTAGCCAGCGATCAGTTTCGTACCTGCAACGCACTTAACCGCTAGACTAACCGGGCGGACTTATAGACTTTTAGTTTGTGGAATATCTGTTAAAATGGCTTTTTTAAGTATAAAAGGTTGCCGACCCTGGTTTAGACTAATAGCCTATAACTTTCCGTATTACAACATTGTAGAAGTGGGAGTTCTAAATGGTCGCATAATTCAGCATAACGCATAATTGGATTGAAATTTAAACCAACAGTATTATAACGCAAATGTATAGATTTACAACTTGGTTCTATCTACAACATTATAAATGAATGCATAGTCCGTCCGTTCAGTTTTAGTAAAAACCATTAGTCCATGAAGTTTAGCCAATATGTCCGCCCAGCATAAAGTCACATCCGACAAGCTATGGAACAGTTTCGATTACGCAACCCTTGTTTCCGTTTTTTACAGAAGACGGTATATATGCACCGGTCGAGCTAACCAAAGGACTACACCATCGTACCGATAATTAGTACTGTATTATAGAATAAATGCAACTTCAGAGACGACTTTATTTACAGTGCAATACATTTATTGATACTATTACACAATGTGCAATTATATAGTCTTTGTGCGGTTATGCTTTACTCCACGGGAACAGTCTTAATTTCCAATCACCGTGCGAAACTATAAAGAAACAGAAGGTAAGTATGGAGGCAAATTCATAACCGCACGTAACTATTTGTAGTATGCCGGACTGGTCTTCAACTATATATAATAAAAGCAATAGCTGAGACATTATTCACGATAATGGTACAGGTGTGTGATAATGTTAATCGCTTAATCAACTTCGTTAAAGCAGAATTATTTCTTTGTCGTTCATTATTTTGATGATTTTCAGCAGGCATGGTGTTTCGGTGGTAAACAAGAGGAAACAACATAAACCCGAGCAGTCCAATTTCAGTTCCAGCTACGTAAGCGAAGTTTAGAATGATTAGCGTTAAACCATCTGGCAATTTTTTCTGTTTAATGCAGCAACCTACTGGGCTGCTATAAACATCAGCTTGAAACGGCTCGGTCACCGTCCAAACAATGTTGGTTAATTCGACGGCTATGAAAAAAATCCAATTACATATGACAATTGCTTTGCTTTTAACAACAGTATATAAGGTAGTTGCGTAGATATGCATCTGTCTTGCCCAAATGACAGCAAAATAGATCATATCGTAACACCCGCTCATCTCCAAATTAATTATATCCAATATCATGCACATGCGATCTGACGTGGTACCAAAAAATACGTCAAGAAATTGGTGTAAGACCCTCAAGATTCCCACGACGCTCAGCAGTGGAAGGCAGTTTCTTCCAAATATCAAATAGTTACTCACCAATTCTGTAAAATAAAACCAAAAATTTATACCGTGCTATGATATTTAATACGGTAGCATTAATATATAAAATTATAAAGAATTATCGTCAGGTTTTAATATATAAAAAATAAATATAACGCCAGCTGATATTTAATACGCAGCCCACATTTTGCTGAAATGTCCATACGCAACACCTCTTTTGTCACACAACACACTACAATAGACTTTGTAATTCGGGTATAGACAAGGGATAATCTGACGATTAATTCTTTTTGGACGGCCTTGCGTTTTTCATTCATTCGTATAAATATGTGCAGCCATCATGAATCTGGAAGAGTTGGATTCTTAATTAACCTACTTCGTTCAGTTCTTCGAGAGCCTCTTGATTTTAACTCATAATGAATAGTTGCTGAAAGCAAATACAGGCGAGTTAGAGTTAGTAAAAAGGTAGCAGAGGTTGTGGATATCCAGGTGGGCGAGCTGAATGGAATTTCAAACGTCATGTTCTTCATCTTCATACTGTCGAACACCGAGCAATCCATGCTCGCTGTGAAGTTTTCTTCAACTTGGTAAGATTCATAGCTGCCCGACATCCTGCATCTGTAGGCTACAACTGTCTGTTTGAACCAAATAATGGTCCTCACTTTTCAGTGTGTGATCATGAAAAATTAGATCCACACTGATTACGAATTATGTTTTTTTTCCACTGCCTTGTTAACATCACATACATGATTTATAGCATTTATCGTTTATTCTATGATTGGTTAAAGTAGGATTAACAGATACTCCAATTAGACCTGGTCATAATAAATATACTTATGTATTAACGACAATGCGTTTAGCCTTTAAAACAAATCTATCGATCGAGGTAAAATTACACCACTAATTATTAGCTTGGTCGCATTACATACTGCAAAATTATCTAACGAACACATTAGGGTGAGGTTACAAATTAGGGTGAGGTCGTCAAATCACCTCGCGCCCACCGTCGGGTTACCTGAGCTATTGCAGTGTGTTATGTATGATTCACACGTTCCTTTCATTTCGTAGAATTTAACCGACACATAAGCGACACATTTGACCACTAGACTAACCTGTGGATCTGACCGAATGATAGACGACCGATACCGATATTGTCACACATGTGGTTTCCCATGATTATTTTTTATAGCCGGAAGTGTCGTTTATAAAGCTTTGATTAGGGATATTTTTAATTAAGGGGTGACAATAAGCAAAAAAAAATTACCTATAAATAATGGCATCAACCCCAAATAATTTTCCAATAGGCTTTGACTTTTTTTTTCCAACAAAAAACTAAAAACCGCGATTTTCTACAAAAACACAGTACCAAATATGAAGCATTATTTGTGTACGCTTACAGGGGCCCATATCAGAAAATTTGAACAGTTTGCTTCATTTTTAGCTAAATTGTGGTACTCGAACAGTGGTGTAAATTTTCAGGTCCGTTCTCCTAAAGCCGACATCCCCATCTGAACTAGTTGCTTTACCGCGCACCTTTTTCTTCGAGGCCTACATGTAAAAATTTCATTAAAAAATTTTTTTTACGTTCTGGCGCCCATGCCATCTAGCCATACCTACACTATTTGATTTGATTATAAAAATGTTTTAACAACTGTCGTTCATCTTATTTTCACGTTTTTAATTCTTCTTAAATGTCATGTTGCGTGTTTTTATCGTGAAAACCAAGAATAAACTAAACTAAAACAATCTATGGTGTGAATAGAATTTTTGTACAGCTGTTTATAAACGTTTTTTTTTAAACACGTTTAGTACTTTTTAATTAGGAACTTTTTTTTCAGATATTCCAGAAATTTCTCGAATGTTTAAAAATTTATATCTTCCAGTATTTGATTTTAAGCTTAGCTGCACGGCTCTAAAAAATATATATTCACAAAGTTATTTCCTCAATAATAAGAATAACAAAACGGTGAGCTTTAATGTACACGTTGTTTAAAAGATATATAACTCATATTCTTGAATTAATTCTTATTCTAAAATGGTAATTTTCTCGCAGTATGTTGGATATGACCATCCCAGTATAAATATATTTATTTTTTGTTGGTCACATAACTTTTACCACAGACGATTTTAAATCTTTAAATGTAAAAAATTGGCAAATGCCATTTGTGTCTACGATAACTACGTGATATGGAAATGTGGTCGGTCTTGGGGAACGAGTGGCCGCGTTCAAACAATGGTAAAAGAAATTTTGATTCTTCGCTAAAATACTATTTAAATAACCAAAAAAAAAACACTTCCAAGCTTTAAAAATAATGTGTTTAGTTTTTTTTATTCGTATTAATTCCAATAGTGGGAGAAAGCGGTAAAAAATAAGTGTTTTTACCAAAGAATATGGCAGTAAAACACACTAGTTTAAATATAATATATACAATAATATTTCTGGTAGAATAATTATTTAGAATTAACAACCCCCTTTCCTTTTTAAACAGTTTAACATATAGATACATAATGCAACTGTAATTAACTTGCTGGCACATGAATTTTTAGGCCGAACGGTCAACGCGACCAATAAATATAATTATATACGAAAAATGTTCTTAGATATGAGGCAATCATGGGTTAAAAACTAGGCCCACTAAACATAAATAAAAATAAGTTTTTTAGGCTTAATCCAAGTTGCTCAGGCTTTTTTAATGTGGACCGTTAAAATATCAAAGAATACTTTACAGACAGACATTGTATAAATGTTATTAAAATATTAAGGCATGTTTTGTATTGTACTTGTATTCTGTGTCCAGGTTTTTTATAGTTTAGGTTTAGGTCCTAATAATTTTTCTTGGCATCTAGGCTTTTCATATCATACGATGTCTATCTTTTTTCCCTTGGGCTACTAATAGATATAATCTATTTGGGTTAAAAATACTCCTCGACTAGTTTTTTGCTAAACAAAATAATAAAATATTAACTTGGTTCCAAAAATTAAATTAGATATTATCGATAGGCAGAACTAATTTTAATTTAGGTTTACGAGTATTTATTTAGGGGAAAGCAAGAGAACAATTATTAAAATGGCTTATCCTCCTGACTGGCACATAACATTACTGGCTATATTAAGTTAAACGATGCGCGTCCTTTTGTACGTGTACTTTATTTAGAACGTTTTAACTTCTATAGTTTTGACACCATTTTCTGTTTTATTTGTTTTTGTTAATAATCGTTATATAAAAACATTTACATGTTTTTTTGTCTTCAAATTTCGTTAACCGACGCAATTTAGCAAATCTACATGGGAAATTCATATTTTTTAACTCTAACGAACAGTAACGCGACGCTTTAATAACAAGTGGTTTACATTAAACGAAGTCAAACTACCGCGCATATTGGCATTCAAAGTTGCCTAAATGTGGGTTTGCAATTACTTTAAATTATCTGCCATATTACCTATTCAAAAACACTCTCTCAGCCATGGTGGTCGTTATTTTTTTCGAAGATTTGCCAACATATTAAATTCGTGTTGTGTGATAGGATAGGATAATGTATTCATTTTTATCCCCGTGGATGGGAAAACCAAGGGGGTTATCACACGGGCAATCGTCAGATCATCTCGCGCCCATCGTCGGGTTACCGAAGCTATTGCAGTATGTTGTATATGATAGACACGTTCCTTTAATTTGTTAGAACCCATTAATCCGCTGGGTTCGGGCAATGTTCGTTAAGTGCCTTGCCCAAGGACACCACCGACTTGCTAGCGACCAGTTTTGCACCAGAAACCTTCCGATTGAAAGGCGACGCACTTAACCGCTAGACCAATCGAAATATTTTAACTACTATAATTGTAGGTATTTTGACCGTGAATAATTTATCTTTATTATTTCCTTGATGTGTACAGCAGTTTTAAGAGCATTACAATTATTTTAATCGCAATCGTAGATGGAGCAACAGAAAATAAAATAAATAACAAAAAGTAGTCGTAAAAACTTTTTTTTAAATAAATTCTACGTACTTTAATAAATGCAACTCGACTGTGATCATAAGCCATGTTAGAATATGTATTTGGGTGAAAGGGCTCGTTTTCTATGACCGGTGCAGATGTGTGCCACAGTCTAATAAAAAATTGAAGTACAGCGAGTTTATTTCCGTCGGCGAAAAAACACAAGGACGGCGGTGATGTTGCTATTAGCCAGAATTTTAAGTGACTTTTGTCAAGTTATCGAACTATTGCACAGTGTAATAGAGACTTCTTATTTAATACCGAGTTTTTCTGTAATCAAATAATTGAACCCAAAAACACTGGGTTTGTGCAATCCCGGGCACCTACTATCATTTACCAATCTATATATTGATAGTGATGTATTTGCCCTAATTCTTGCACAGCGGTTTAGGCAGTCTTGGCTGCTTGCAATACAAATATTCAAATTTTGACTTTTACCTAAGGGCGGGTCGCTTGGCTAATCTGTGTTTACATGCCGGTAACCGGTACACTAAGTGGGACATTGGCAAGCTTCAAATACCAAAACAGGTGAATGACCCTGTGTTTACACAAAGTTAACGCGAGATATGCGTGCGTAAGATGTTATCTTGAGATTGCGCGTAGGCGTGGCGCGATCAAACTGTTTGTCCCACAACACTTCGGAGTTAGCATATAATCCGGCTTATAGCGTGTATATTCAAAGTAAACGGCTTGCCATAACATATATACAACTCGGTTGGGCGCGTTTACTGAAGATCACGGTGGATAGTCTAATTAAAGGATGCGGTTGTCAAACATATTCGATTCTTGCCAAACGGATGATATGAGATTAAAAAATAAAAGACTAAACAAGTTAAAACTAAAATAAAAAACAGTTAAATAAACTTCAGATCATGAATATTATATCTTCCTATAAAAAACAAGTGAGAGAATTTAAACGTTATTTTTAATTAAAGCAATGTTTTAACTGGGCTTAGGTTTAAGTCCATGATGTGATCGGCCCTAAGACGTTTTTACTGATTGAAGCAATGCTAAACTACCTACTGATTGAAAAGACTGATTGAAGCAATGCTAAACTACCTATTACACTATTAAGGTCGAAGTTACGTAAGCAGGAGTCTTCCGGTGATGATGCCTCTGCCCCGAAGGCTACGCTGATAAGCGTTAAATTAGGATCAGCTATGATTCAGCCCCCACGTGTTCACCGCATGCACATTTTTTGCAAAAACCGGTTTTATAAAGTTGTTGGATTGCCTACGTAACGTGGCCACGATGCATTTTAAGTTTTTTTATCGAAAAAAAATCAGGTGTGGTCCATTATAAATGTAGGGCAAATGGGCCATGCGAATTATTGCATCCCAATTCCTAGACGTTTGCTGCAACCGTAGGTAAGTCTTACGGCATTTACGCAAGTTGAAACTTTTATAAAAAAAATTTTTAGTTTTCATTTTTTGACGCATATAACTATATGCGTTATCGTTTTTTTTAACTAAACATCAGATATAAATAGTTTAAACGAGATTTTTGCATATTGCGCAGTGGTTGAAAATATTTTAATTTGTTTAATGCCATTCCGTTATTTATTATAGATAAGCTTCGGTTACCTCATGCTAAATCTCTAATTTTAAAAAATGGGGCAAATGCCATTTTTACTACGTCACGGGGGAAGTACCTTAAAGACAGTTGTTCACAGTCGGGTTAAAGCTATTATAGTCTGTAAAATATTTGATAAAAAATCTTATGGATAGGCCATTTGAATCTATTGGAAGCAAGATTCGGTAAGCGTCTAAGCAAGAGGCATTATTTAACGCACTGAAAGTGGCAAGTGAGAATATCGACCCATAAAACGCCGGTCGCGTGTATATACGAGATCCGTTTCTCTTATCGGCCGGCATATTTTTTACCTGGTTCATTCATTTTATCGTGTCGGTCAGCAGAAAAGGCGTTGTGTGAGCACTTCTAGTGTTCAGGGTATTTCTCCATAATTTGCCTAAGTGCGCGGTGCCGCTATTTCCCCGCCCTTTATTAAAATTTCCATACTGTTAATAATAACTATACCTTTTGTTTGGCGACCCCAAACGAGATAAGCAATCAGAGAAAACAGTCATTTTATTTACTGTTCCACTAACTAACATGTTTTATCGTCCTTTTCAATATTTTTCGATTTGCTATCATATTTATAGGTGGAGGACAAGGCCTATATTGCCTTTATAATTACGTTATAATCAATTAATTAGTTTGAATAATTATTTTTAATCCAGTATACAACTTTTTTTTCAGAAATTCGCCATGAAGATTTACCTCATTTCCTGCTTTATTATAGCCCTGTGTTTCGTGTTGGCTGAATGTGCCCCAGCGAAAAGTAAGTGTTTTATTTATTTTGTACTAAATAGCTTGGTAGGTTAGTGCAGGGCTTCCCAAACTTTTACGCTCGCGATGCTTTAAATTTATTTCAATTTTCTGCGATAGGTTGGAAACTGGTTGCTAGTTAGTCAATTGTATCCTTGGACAAGCCACATGAACGCCTGAACCCAGCGGAATGATAAGTTCTGTCAAAGGAACGTCTAAATCACACACAACACACTGCATAGCTTGGGCAACTCGAGGGTGGGCGCGAGGCACTCTAACGATTGTCCATATGTCAACGCCCCTGGGTTTTCCTATTCACGGGGAACATGAATATCCTATTTCTTTTACTATAGGTAATCTGACGATTGCCTACAAAAAAAACTTTCCCGCCTTTTCCATTAGTTAGTATAAAACGTAAATATCATATAAATCCTATTCGACCTTTCCAATACAAAAGTAAATTGCAAAACCTCAGCTGTATCATGAACACAAGCTTGGGATAATTTGACTATTGCCCGCCATGCCGGTGTTCGATCTGCGGGAATAAACATGAGTGTGCTATCCTACCACGCATATTCTACCAACCGGTTTTTCACTTTTCTTCTTTTCTTTGGTTTTGGTAATAGCTACAAACGCCTCTTCTTCCCTCTAATAATCCTATAAAAACAACCAAGTTAACCCATTTTTATTTATTATAGGAGCAGGACAATTGGGTTTAAGGGCAAAGCGTGAAGTCGAAGAATCTGGTTCTGGATCCGGTTCTGGCGAAGAGGAAACAGAAAGTGGTGACAGAAAACGACGAGAGGTCGAAGAATCTGGTTCTGGATCCGGTTCTGGCGAAGAGGAAACAGAAAGTGGTGACAGAAAACGACGAGAAGTCGAAGAATCTGGTTCGGGATCCGGTTCTGGCGAAGAGGAAACAGAAAGTGGTGACAGAAAACGACGAGAGGTCGAAGAATCTGGTTCTGGATCCGGTTCTGGCGAAGAGGAAACAGAAAGTGGTGACAGAAAACGACGAGAGGTCGAAGAATCTGGTTTTGGATCCGGTTCTGGCGAAGAGGAAACAGAAAGTGGTGACAGAAAACGACGAGAGGTCGAAGAATCTGGTTCTGGATCTGGTTCTGGCGAAGAGGAAACAGAAGGTGGTGACAGAAAACGACGAGAGGTCGAAGAATCTGGTTCTGGATCTGGTTCTGGTGAGGAGGAAACAGAAAGTGGTGACAGAAAACGACGAGAGGTCGAAGAATCGGGTTCGGGATCTGGTTCTGGCGAAGAGGAAACAGAAGGTGGTGACAGAAAACGGCGAGAGGTCGAAGAATCTGGTTCTGGATCTGGTTCTGGCGAAGAGGAAACAGAAAGCGGTGACAGAAAACGACGAGAAGTCGAAGAATCTGGTTCGGGATCTGGTTCTGGTGAAGAGGAAACAGAAGGTGGTGACAGAAAACGACGAGAGGTCGAAGAATCGGGTTCGGGATCTGGTTCTGGTGAAGAGGAAACAGAAGGTGGTGACAGAAAACGACGAGAGGTCGAAGAATCGGGTTCGGGATCTGGTTCTGGCGAAGAGGAAACAGAAGGTGGTGACAGAAAACGACGAGAGGTCGAAGAATCGGGTTCGGGATCTGGTTCTGGTGAAGAGGAAACAGAAAGTGGTGACAGAAAACGACGAGAGGTCGAAGAATCTGGTTCGGGATCTGGTTCTGGCGAAGAGGAAACAGAAAGCGGTGACAGAAAACGGCGAGAGGTCGAAGAATCTGGTTCGGGATCTGGTTCTGGCGAAGAGGAAACAGAAGGCGGTGACAGAAAACGGCGAGAAGTTGAAGAATCTGGTTCTGGATCTGGTTCTGGTGAAGAGGAAACAGAAAGTGGTGACAGAAAAAGGCGAGAAGTTGAAGAATCTGGTTCTGGATCCGGTTCAGGGGAAGAGGAAACAGAAAGTGGTGACAGAAAACGACGAGAGGTCGAAGAATCTGGTTCGGGATCTGGTTCTGGCGAAGAGGAAACAGAAAGTGGTGACAGAAAACGACGAGAGGTCGAAGAATCGGGTTCGGGATCTGGTTCTGGCGAAGAGGAAACAGAAGGCGGTGACAGAAAACGGCGAGAGGTCGAAGAATCTGGTTCGGGATCTGGTTCTGGCGAAGAGGAAACAGAAGGTGGTGACAGAAAACGACGAGAGGTCGAAGAATCTGGTTCTGGATCCGGTTCAGGGGAAGAGGAAACAGAAAGTGGTGACAGAAAACGGCGAGAAGTCGAAGAATCTGGTTCTGGATCCGGTTCTGGCGAAGAGGAAACTGAAAGCGGTGACAGAAAACGACGAGAGGTCGAAGAATCTGGTTCTGGATCTGGTTCTGGCAAGGAGGAAACAGAAAGTGGTGACAGAAAACGGCGAGAAGTCGAAGAATCTGGTTCGGGATCTGGTTCTGGCGAAGAGGAAACAGAAAGTGGTGACAGAAAACGGCGAGAAGTCGAAGAATCTGGTTCTGGATCCGGTTCAGGGGAAGAGGAAACAGAAAGTGGTGACAGAAAACGACGAGAAGTCGAAGAATCTGGTTCTGGATCCGGTTCTGGCGAAGAGGAAACAGAAAGTGGTGATAGAAAACGACGAGAAGTTGAAGAATCTGGCTCTGGATCTGGTTCTGGTTCTGGTTCTGGGCAGGAACAAAGTTAAACTGTTCGTAAACTGTACTTCGTGTTTTAATTAAGTCGTGTAAGTAGCGCAAATACATATATTTACAAAAATCTTTATAAATTGTGCTTAATTCGTTGACAGAACGCGGCAGCTATAAACGTAGCAAAATTAATATTGGAACATAACTTGATGTGCAAATCTAGTTGTATAATTTTGCCAACTTGACAAGAAACCGGTATAGATGCCGTTTAACCAATTCAATTGATCCTTATGCGCCGGATATGGCAAGTTATACCTCATAGTAATGATATGTATATAACTATTTGCTATTTTAAATGTCATTTAAATGAGAATTTTTATTCATGGTATTTAACTCTTTCACTCCCGGCCAAATGCATTAATTTAAATTAGTAAAAATCTAAGGCTTTATGTAAGAAAAATATATAGGCCTATAAGAAGGCACGATTTTAAGAGAAAGTCCTTTTTGTGGCTCAGTTTGTCTCATAAGGATAAAAAGAATAATCGATTGAAAAGAGGGAGGCCCCTCGCCGGTAAAAACGAAACTGATATTTCTCGGTTTTCTTTTGACAGCGCAATATTATTTGTAAGTTTTAAATAGGATTCGAACCTTCAACACATATCAGACACCTGAATATTCAACAGCACATATCTGTGTAGATGTAGAACATTTAGATTTAAAGTTTTACCCTATTGATTACTATGCGCATCTTACTTGAGATAAAACCTTATTTTATCCCTAATGCGGGGGAAACGCATTATCGTTAGTTCAATGCAACAGCAACAATGTGGTCAGTTTTATAATCACACTGGTCGCTAATTATTGGCCTTTTTTAAAATTGCATATTGATTTTGCTATGCCGTTCTGTTAGCGTTCGCTCGGCAAGAAACTATTAAACTATTTCGAGTGAGACTTTGCGACGAGTGACACCACATCCTCTACTTACGAGAAGGTTTATATGTCCCCAGCCAACCGAAGTTCTCTTTATATAAAGCGGAACCATGCTAAGAAATCCGAGAGAAATTAGCGACAAGCCAGTATCATTTTAGGTCCCATTAAAAGTAGGCCTATATGCAAAAAGGGGGCTTTAAACTTTGATATAGACCATAACAAAACGGGAATTACAAACATTTAATTGTAAAAGATTAAACCAGCTTGATTGCATTTTTGATGTCAGTTATAAACTGATAAAGAAACAAATCAACACCAGCGGCGAAAACATGGCCAGCGAATAGTCGTACAGACACATGGAGTACTAAATCCAATGCAACATATAGGGGAAAAGTGGGTAAAATGGGCCACGTGGGTAAAATGGGCCCCCTCCAATTTTCAATATATTTTAAAGAATAAAATTTGCTGCAAGAACCAGTGTCAGTATATCAAATTATGGAATCTCCAAACCGAAGTTTGAGCGTGAAATCACCAAACTCAATGTTTTCTGTAGTTATTTCGGTTTGAGAACGTCTGAATCTAAATTTGCAATTTTTGTTTTCTGCTAATATATAATAGAAAAGATCAAATATTAAAATAACTTTTACTGTAGTTAAATAGAACTATATAGCCTAGACCTACTTTTACTGGTAGTAATAAAACTTCTTTTTTAAAGAATTTTTTATAGAGATTTTAAGTCGTATGTTGGCACCTGTCTAATATGGGCCCCCTGTGTTCATTTGGTAACTAACGGGACTAGACTTAGCATTAACAGTACTTAAGGGCTGGACTTAGCACTAACAGTCATATTATGTGTTTCACAATAATCTATAAACGGGTTTTCTAAATGCTATTAATAACATGAATTGATAGTTATGCTTCCACTAAAGTAGCAAGGTGTTATTGCATTAGTATACTAGTAGTTGGGTATTAAATAAAAAGTAATTGCTGTAATCCAAAGTGTTAAATTAAAAAAAAAACTACATCATAAAAAGAAAAGTAATAACATTGTTTATATGGGAAGCGAATATTGATACTGTTATCTAACGTAATATTAATATCGAAAACGGGCCGGGGCCCATTTTAGACTACACCCTTGTCTAAAATGGGCCACTAACGAAATATTTTTCTTTGTTGATAAAATATATTTAACAAAAATTATTAGAAAGTTAACATGTTATTTGTGAAGACTTTGGTATTAGGTGACACCACATGAAAAACTTAAGTCCAGCGGGCTTTATATCAGTAAAAAATCCGATTTGCAACTAAAGGGCCCATTTTACCCACTCTTCCCCTAAGTTTATTTTATTCATTTTTGCCCTAGTATTACTAGCTGCGACTAAAAAATCACAACACAAGAATAGGTAAAGGCTGCACAACGAACAGTATTGAAACACGTTATTAAAAAGGTGACTAAATATTAAAAACGTGAAAACCAAACGAGAACTGAAGATGCAGCAAAGGATAGAGTTCCCTCCAACGAGGAGCGTGAGCATGTACCAGTACGATTGCGGTGAAAAATGCTTTACACGGAGTTGAGCATATGTGCCCTTAAAGATCCTGCGGACGAAGTTAAATATTAATTTCCCCTATGAAAAATTCTAGAAAATTCTTTTTGTCCGCCCGGCTGGTCTAGCGGTTAAGTGCGTCGCCTTTCAATCGAAAGGTTGCAGGTGCGAAACTGATCGCTAGCTAGTCGGTTGTGTCCTTGGGCAAGGCACTTTACGGACATTGCCTAAACCCAGCGGATTAATGGGTTCTACTAAATTAAAGGAACGTGTCTATCATATACAACCCACTGAAATAGCTCAGGTAACCCGACGATGGGCGCGAGGTGATCTGACGATTGCCCGCGTGATAACCCCCTTGGTTTTCCCATTCACGGGATAAAGATGAATATCCTATCCTATCCTAGAAAACAAATGGTATTTGCACAGTGGACACAAAAAATACACTTTACTAAACAAACTAAAAATAAAATAAGTGCTTTCGTTGTCGTTTTGCAGTTACTTGAACAGCTTATACACAATAGGTTATGATAACCTGCAGAAAATAGTTTTTCACGATTATTCAAGTTATAATGGACACACTGTATTGCGGACACCTGAGATGAATTTCGTAGGCCCTATTCTTTCAAAAACAAAATAAAACTTGAAGTTAGATCAGAAAGTTTTCCTTAAGGAAAATGTATATGGCATTGGATATTCATGTTGTATTCTAGTAAATTTGGTTCGAAAGATTAGTCTGGTGGGTAAGTACGATGCCTTTCAGCCGAAGGTTCGTATGACTGGTCCATAGCTAGTCGGCGTGGGTTATCTGACGGTTGCTGGTGTGTTAATCCCCATGGTTTTCCCATTCGCGGGAATAAACATGAATGTTCTATCCTATCCTAGGAGTTATCACACGAGCAAACGTCAGATTACCGTTCGATATTGCTGCAAACATTTTACATTAGTACTGTTTGACAAAACAAACAACACAAAATAAGTGGGGTATGACGCCAGTTTCTGTATCTGGCCATTTCCCGCCACGCTCTTTAGTTTCGACGGACGAAGAATGAATTGACGCGGAAAGGAGAAAGTATCATCGTGTTGAACACGTAGCCTTAAGAGACAAATCACACTTTACAAAGAAGTGTAGCCTATTCGTTTAGGTTTAGGGTATGACAGCATTTTTTAAACGCGAATACAGTATAAACAAAGTTTTTGCATTCAAAACTTATCTAGTTTATACTAGTTAGGAAATACTTTCTATGCCTCAACTAAAGAAGTACTGAACATTGGACTTTCTTTTGAAGTGTATGTTAAAATATACATGTTGTGTTGGTAGGTTGATATCAATTCCCAACCAAACAGTTTGATAAGAGTAGTAAGTCGCCCTTTAGGGAAAATGTTATAGGTTTAATACTGGTCGGTTGTGTCTTTGGGTAGGATTGGATAGGATATTTTTCTTTGTTAATGAAAAAACCAAGGTGGTTAACACACAGGCAATCCTCACTTTATCTTGCACACACTGTCGGGTTACCGGATCTATTGTAGTTTGTTGTGTATGATTTACACTTGACTTCAATGTAGTAGAACTCGTTAATCCGATAAGTCCAGGAAATGTCAGTTAAGTGCATTGCTTTGGTACACAATCAAAATGCAGTGACCAATTTCATACCTTCAACCTATGACTAAAAGGCGATGTACTAACCCACCAAACTAATCTGTTGGAAAGGAGAAAGACACCCAAAGGACATTGCCTAAAAACAGTTTAATGGGCGCTACTAAAACCTGAAAAATGGCTAAATCATACACAACACACTAGAACAGCTCCAGTAAACGAACGTTGGGCATGAGATAATCTGACAATTGACCATGTGATAACTCACTTGTGTTTTTATTTTCACTGAAAAAATTAAATATGCTTCTGGTTTAAATCATTAAATCTGTAGTTTTAAGTATTTAAAAGCACTCGTGACTTGTGAGAATTGTGGCTGGTTTTAACTAAAAATCGTGTGTGCTCAATATCAAAGCAGCCCACTAAAAGCATACAAACTATAAATTAACATATTTCTCAACACACAGTCAAAATAAGTTTTTTACTAAAAAATTGCTTGTACTATTTTTCTATTGTTAAATTTGAGATTCTTCTTTGTCAGTACTACGGTATATTCTCAAATTGACAAGAGCTAATTTTTTTTCTTAAGTTTAATTTTCAGTGTTAATAATGAGGGTACGTAGTATATCTGGAGCACTGCTTGCCATTGCACTGTTTGGGGCTGTTTTTTCTCGTTCTGTGATCAAGAAAGATGGGTCCCCCCAAAAGAAACAATCAGTTTTAGATAAAGAAGTTTTGTTTGAGGATGAAGATTATGATGATGATGTTTTGGATCTACCACCGGAGGAGCAAAAAAGCAGACTGAGGAATTTGGTCGAAAAGAAAATGGATGCCGATAAAGATGGGTTGGTGTTTTTTTCTGTATTTTTCTACACCTACGGGTAAACTAGAGTACTGTATCATTTTGTTTTAAATTCGCAGATTCGTTGACCTAAAGGAACTTCACGCTTGGACCTTAAAAGCTTTTGATTCCTTTGAAAATGATGATGCCAAAGAAGAATTTGGGTTGCAGGATGTGGATAAAGATGGTGCCATCTCTTGGCAAGAGCACTCGGAGGACACTAACGGGAAGGATTACGGAGAAGAAAGTCCGGAGTTCACTAATCCCACCACTGATGAGGCTGTGGAGAAGAAGCAGCAATATATAAAGGATAAAAAGCTCTTTGCTGCAGCGGACGCTAATAAAGATGAACTTCTTGACTTTCTCGAATTTCTTCACTTCAAACAACCCAGAAGAAG
>CH000110.1:715694-748154 GCA_000149265.1 Ciona savignyi | reverse complement strand
GGTTTTCCCATTGATAAACAGGGATAATACCTGATATCCTATCCTATCCTATCTTAACCCATTAATCCGCTGGGTTCAGGCAATGTCCGTAAAGTGCCTTGCTCAAGAACACAACTAACTAGCTAGCGATAAGTTTCACACCTGCTAACCTTTTGATTGAAAGGCGACGCACTTAACCGCCAGACTAACCGGAACCATAAAATTGCATTGAGAAAGACCCTCTGAGGGTCGCGACCCCCAGTTCGGGAATCCCTTATCTAGTATACATGGCCAGACAGTTATTAAATGAACCTTATTACAGCTCAATGCAGATCAAATTAGTTGAAAACACGGCCTCACATCTGGGCATGCAAATTCACCATCTAAATGAACTCGTAACTGTTTTCATTTCAAATATGTTCAAACTTGATCAAGAACCTCAAGACTTGAGGGATATATGTGCAAGGGTAATTTCTATGGGAAAATGCTGTTCTGGTAAGTATTGTTTAACATAGTTTAGTTTTGTTTCTTATCACTACGGCGTATAAAACTGCAAGGGTATTATAATATAATAACACCACTGTGTTGTTCATTAATGTGTGCCAATGAAGTGACACCTCTTTGCTAACAATCCACACTAACAACTAAGGCAAAACAAGTGCTAAAAGTCCACTCCACTCTTTCATACAGTAGAGTATTTTTCCTTTGCCAATGGAACTGGTGCCATCATTTTTACTCATGTCCTTGATCGACTACAGACATAACTCCAATTTTAAGAAATATTTTTGTTTTGGTTGACTTGCTAATACACTGGGTGGGATCGTCAATCGAAAGATGGTTGGATTAAAACCAGTCCATAGATAGTCGGTTGTGTTTTTAAGCAAGACACTGGTTGAACAATTCTGCCAGAGTGTCTTCATCATAATAGTCAAAAGTTTAATACACTGCAATACCTTTGGTAATCCAACTGTCTGCACAAGGTTATTGCATTTTCCCATCCAGGATAAACACGGTTAATCTATCAATAACATTTCTTTTAGTCATTTAAGTTATGCGCTGTCCTTTGGAGGAAATGACTAGTTAGTCTGTTACTCGCAACGTTAATTAACCAATTTTCCCAGATTCCGAGTTAAAAGACCGGCTTCCTGAAAACATTTATGATGTCGTAACCGAACCAAATGGCCATTGTTACATATGTGGGAAATCATTATTTTGGACGATGTTTGTAAAATGTCCTGAAAGTTTTACTCAAGTTGAACTAAACCAACAACATATGTTGCATTATTTAGCATATTATTGTAGTTTGTATTGCATGAATGAAGGTGAAATTCTCTAGTTTGAAAGTGAAAGGAAGAAATAAGGGAACCACAAGATTTTTTTTTACTTTTTTTTGTCGCAATTAGTAAATATTTATTTTTATATTGTTTTACTTTATATTTTAAAACATTTTATAACGTTGGTTGTAGTAGCGCAAGGTGTAGCCTTTTAATTTTGTTTAACGTGCTCTCTTGAAAACGGAAAAAACGGTACATTTTCACACTCGCAATTGCCTGATTACTTTGTGTGCACTGTCGGGTTACTATTGGTATATGTGGAGTTTCTTACTCTTACCCATTATATAATTTATTTGGCGGTTTATCTGAAGCGGCAAGTTTGCATGCAGTCGTAAGGTGATGGATCAAAACATGCCGCTAGATAGTAGGATGCGTCCTTGGACAATAGACATAACGGATATCGTCTTGATCTGCTAGATTAATGGGCTAGTCTTTTTTAATATAACGATTTTTAAATACATAAATATATTATCTAACCGGAGAGCGGAGATACACTCTGCGTTTATTTGATGTGTGATAAATGATTTTCCAAGTACTCCAGCGGCCGAAGCTGTAACGGTTCTTATCCAGCTTTGCAAATGGGCAGAAAGAAACTAGCTAATTCCTATGAATCATATATAGTTTCATTAAATAAATTATTATTATCATTTTATGTGTAAAAAAAGTTATTTATTACACAGTCCCCTACTAACTATAAGTACGGAATAATTATATCGAAACACTGTTTTGCAATGGTTTTGACAGAATACCTTGTTTACAAATCTCCGAGAAAGCGTGCTAGGTTTGGTATGGTTTGTTTAATGTTAATTTAGTTTGGGGCAGTGTTGGGCTTATCAGCATGTTACTTGGTGTTGATTACTTGTCCATAAATGCCAAATAAAAATTACGGTAACAATGAATGTAAATAGTATAAACAACAGGAAGTGGCAATTTAATGTTTACAAGCTTTATTTGTATTTAAATCAGTTGTAGATAAATGAAAATAAGGATGGAATTGGTTTCTGGGCAAACTGTGTGTAGTTTGTCTTCTTATTGTCCAAACCAGAGAAAAACTAAAAGGAGAAAATAAATATTAGGAAGTTAGTTTAACGTTAGGGTTGGGGTTAGAGTTGCGGTCAGTTTTGGGTTTAATATTAAGGGTTAAAATTAGTTTCCATCCCAGTTAACAGTTTTCCGCTTTTCCTATTTTTTTGTGTTACCACAAATCCAGTTAAAACAATAGCAATTACATTTAATTACATTTTCTTCTTACGTTAGTTAACGATATGTTGACTATGTTACCTCACTCCCACTCGAATCTTTGGAGAGTAACGACTTAAGTAAAACAATAATGATTGTCAGATTACCTACTTATGAAAAATGACCCTTTAAAACTACTATAATAGGCCAACACCATAGGCTTGAAAGTCATCTTGCTGAAAATGGATGATTCTACATTTTCATCTGAATTCATACAGCTTGAAGAAGAAGAAGTGCAGGAAGCAAGGTTATTTTGAGTAGAATAGGATAAGACATTCATGTTGATCCCTGTTGTTGGGAAAATGCAGAGCGGTTTGAAATTGTAGATATGAAAGGGTCCCTTTATTTTGTACAGGTCCGCTATGTCCAGTGCTAGGTCTAGCTCTAGGTCCAGTGCCCCGCCCTAAACAATAATCTCAACCCCAGAACTAACCCTAACTCCAACCCCATGTTTAAAACTCTAGCGGACCTAGCGAACCTGTACAAAATAGAGGGACAGATATGAAATTCTAGATTCTACAATAATTCTAGAAAACAAACCCATGCAGATTAGGACATCCCTATGTCTGTATAAATACAACACATTGCAATAGATTAAGTAACCTGAGAATGTTGACTATAATCGATAAATGTCTATGCTTTAACTCTGACTTTATTTCCCATCCTCCATCCTAAGAAATCCATCCTACTGCAGGTCTCAAAATGAACTGAATAAAGGACCATTTAGAGAGCAGGATATCTACCTACCAATTGCCAATGTCGCTCGAATTATGAAGAATTCAGTTCCTAGCAATGGAAAGGTGAAGTTTTGGAAACATTTTATGTACAAGCTTAATTTTTACTATTTTTATTATTACGAAACATAGATGTTTTGGTCGTTGCTACATGTTTTGGTTGTTGCTATATTGTATGTAGTCTCATGTGTTTGTAGGACTACTTTTTAGGTGAACTAGTTTTATTGCATCTTCATAAATGGGCAGGTCTGGTATTAGTGGGACCAGATGTATATTGTATAGGTATGCCTAAATTGACTCAAAACACCCAGGTGTCATCAAGCATCAAGGCAAATGTGGTCAAGCCTGCTAGTATCATGGGAGCCTAGCAAACGCATCTTAATAAAGTAATCTGCTTTTAAATTTAAACCCTTGTGTGTAAGCTATGTTAAGCAGACTTTGAATTTTCATTAGTAGTGCAAGGTGTAAATTTAAAAAAATGGATTTTAAGCCTTAACACTTTTGACCTCCATACCAATTTTTTATGTTAGCGCCTATGCCTTCATGCTAATTTCTAACTTCACACCTTTGACTCTTTGCTAATTTTAAATATTACTTTTATTCCCAACCACGGGACTCCAGATTGCAAAAGACGCAAAGGAATGTGTCCAGGAGTGCGTGTCTGAGTTCATCAGCTTCATCACGTCGGAGGCATCAGAGAGATGCTCGCAGGAGAAGCGGAAAACGATCAACGGAGAGGATTTGTTATTTGCGATGGCGACACTGGGTTTCGACCCATACATTGAACCGCTGAGGGTGTTCCTTCAAAAATACCGCGACGTAAGTTTGTTGTGTATTCAAGCTGAGTATTGTTTATGCCACATTGTTTTTTTGTTGTGTTGCAATAACCATATTTTTGGCACCTGTTTATGGTTTTGAGGGTATGTAAAGTAAACTCGCCTTTTACAGCCAAATTAGAAAAACCGGAAATCTTATAGATTGATATAAAGCAATAACTATTTAAAGTGTTTTTAGAAATTTGTTTTCTAAAAATATTTTTAAAATGATTTTAATTTCCTCACTTAAGCATCTGTAACTTACCTTGCAGTGTACAGAGTTTAGTGGCCATAATGGCGATTTAAAAAATGTTAAGGGCTATACTGAGGCACTGCCCCATTCCAGCATATACCACACTATTACAGTTTACTGTGCATGTTTATCTCATATTTCTTGCTTTTAAATAAATATACTGAAAAATATTCCAGTTAAATTAATTTATTTATTAAACAAGCACTTAACTGTAGTTTTAAGTTCTAACCTTCGTTTTTTAAATCGAGTTTACATTATTTAATTTTTTACTGGTGGTAGACTGGTAGGACAGAGTACATAACTGGAAATATACTTTACACTTGTATGTTTGCTATATATTTCAAAGTAAAAGTAAGGTGCGTGTAAAATAATGGATGCAAATTGCTCTCTTAAAATTTACTCGTGGAAAAAGTTAACCTACTAAGTCCTAATAGTAAATTGGAACCATGTATTCCCACATTCAGTGCAAATGGCAAGATTATATTTCTAACCCTATATTCCTCCTACAGTCGGTGAAGGTTGAGAAAGGAAGTGAGGTTAACTTTGTCGAATCGCATGAGGCAGTCGATGGAGACTTGGAAGACCACTTTGGCCAGGAACAGTTTGCCGACATGCTAGCCGCTGGAGCGACAACCAATGTATTTTCGGGGGAGGTGGGTCTACAGGTACCGGTTTGCAGCACTTTTATATAAATTAAATATTTTGTTTATTATTAAACAGTGAGAAAAATATGAATTATTACATGGTGATTTGCAGATTACCTGAGTTAAAATTTTAAGGACAGTTGTTTGACACTTTTATTTAATGGGATTCCCCTATGCCAATAAACTGGTGGATGGTTAATTTCCAAACTTTCGTGCTGTCTATTTATATCATCATATATATAAAGATATTTAAAGCTGCAACAAGTGTTTTTTAACATTTTTCATTCATGCCTGGTTTTTATGCTGTTATACCATATGTATTTATTACTGGTAATGTATTTAAATTAGTGGATTTAAATTATATGCATCTTAACTGTCTAATTTCTTACTGTACAAAGCAGCGAAAATAAAACTAAACGAACATTTCAGGCTTCCACTCTTGAAGAGTCGTTACAATTCCAGTAGTATCATTGTGATCTGGTTGAGGTGAAAATGTCAAGATGACTGCATGTTGAACAATGGATTACATAGTCTATGGAATTGAAATTACAATTATTTTCTTTTGAAATCAAACTTGATCTACTGCTTTGAGCCATGTTTAAAAGATTGTTGGTGAAGGAAATGGTCATGTGCAATAACTGGAATTGAAACTGAATGGAAGATTACTGAAACACGATAATCTGCTGAAGAGATGTTTTGGACGTATTTCTACAAGAAACATCATCTTGTTCTTCATGGGCTGCAGATTTATGTGGATTCTAAACAATTACTTCTTATTTGCACCCCCACTATTGTGTAAAGGACCCCCAACTTTCGTCGTGCAGGAGTCTTTTACTATTGTATATGAACCCCCTCTCATACATGGACCATTACTTACGTGTAGGAGTGTTTTGGATTTTGGAAATTCACAGATACTTAGATGCAACTAACAATAAATACTACGGGCTGGTTCGGGTGAAAAGTAATAACCCCCCAAGTGAAAAGTAATGTCTTTAATTGCGCACACTCAACCCAAAAATCCCTTTCTGCATTTCATAATGGAGAAAGAAATTTATCTATCAAAGAAAATCTATTGAATTGTAATATAATTTGCACCCAAAACTGATTGAAATATGTTAAGCTTAGTACCAGGTAATTTAATTCCAAAAATAAAACTAATTTTGGAAGTGAGGCATATTGAAAAACATATTGTTTCACCAGTGTAGTCATTTGCATGGTTTGGGTGCAATTTTCGCTTGGCACTCCTAATTTACAGCGATGATGTATTTTATAAAGAAATGTGTTGAAACCTACATAACCAGTTGATACCAATTACATTTTGCACTGTGAATGATTGCAACTCAAAAACTATTGTGTTCCACTTCACTTTTATAACTTAACATGCAATGTGCCTGTTTATAGTACTGCTATCACCGTTTATACAGATATAAATGAATCGACCATACCAACAAAGTGAAAGCTCCGATAGCTGGACTGCAGTGTCTTAACTGTATATGTGGATAAAGAGCCTTATTACCCATCCATGATAATATAAACAGGTATATTGTGTGTAGCCACCTTTACACAATTGTAAATCCACAATGTAATTACAAGTTTGATGCAATACTCCTAGGTAAATCCTGACCTTAACACTCGATCCTTCCATTCACACTAATTCTCTTATTTTTCTTCTTTTTATTAAAATTTTTACGTTTTAACTTTGCCAATTATTTGACTGAAGATGTAAGTTATATAGTTATACAACAATTGAACTATGTGGCCTACAATCATTTAAATGCTCACTGCCGGTACTTCATTGCAGCTAGTGTAAAACCTCTGTATGCATTAAATCAACAGGCTATTGAACTTTGGTTATTGCCTTTTATCTTGTATTTTAGTGTACAAAGATTGTTCCAACCCCACTTAATTAAACCTACCTAATTTGTCATTTTTTTCTGTTTTTTAAGTTGACTTTTTTTATATTTTATCGTTTGTCATTCACAGAAGGTAGTAGAATAATAGGTTGGTCTGTTGGTTGCTAGACTAAAAATGATTTAGAAGAACTAAACTATTTGGAATAAAAAAATAGGTAAGTGTCATAAATTTGTGCCTGAGTTATACTGCATGTATTTAGTGGGAAATTGCTGCCCATTTGGGTCATCACAGATCTTCTCAAATTTCTAGGTGCTTATCTCAATAAATTTTTGGTCCTTAAAAAGGTTGTGGGTTTAAAAATCAAACGCTCGCTAATTGGTTGTAAGCTTTAATAACAAAACGTGCTGTTTGAATTCAGTGTATTAATATGTTAACAAAACTAGCGTGCACCCATCCTATTCCATGCACTGCTAAAGTTTCGATAAGTCGGCTGTGTGCATGGAGTTATCTTATGGTTGCTTGTGTTTTAACTAAATAATGGTCCAATTTTCCTATTCTGCGTATAAACATTCAATGAGTAACCCTGTTGTCAGACTACAGCTTCCAGTTACCAACCTGTTGCAGAGTCCATGCTTTGTTATCGATTTACAAGGTTTTCTTACAATAAAACAACAGCAATTAAATCAGTTTCTATGTTATGACAGTAAATATATGCCAAATTTAAAATCAATTATTAAAAATGGAACCCTGGAAAACCTTGAAAAAATAGAAAACCAAACAAAGGACTTACCTTTGAAAATATCTGCATTTAATTGGATGTTTCTCAAATGTATATTGTCTTAAAAGTGAGAAATGGCTTAATAGATCTTCCAATGCTCCTACTATTCCAGATGGAGGGAGGAAACCTGGTAATTGTGGAAGAGGATTACTCTGATGATGAAGAGGAGGTTTACTCAATCAAAGATAAGAAGTACAGGAGCAAAGCTAGAGCCACGCTACCTGATGTGTTGGCTATTGGTGGGTGGGCTTGTGGGTTTATATATACACAATATATAAACACAATGTTTAGTGAGGTGTATTCACAAGATAGTTAGCCGTGCAATTTGCACCTCTAACATACAGAAGCAAAGCTAGAGCCACGCTACCTGATGTGTTGGTTATTGGTGGGTGGGCTTGTGGGTTTTCAATATTTTGGTGGTAAATCCCCAATATCTTACTTATACCATACATGTACACAATGTTTACTGAGGTGTATTCACTAGATAGTTAGCCGTGCAATTTGCACCTCTGGCATAATAATTACTAAAATTTTCGCTTAAAGTGAACCATAGATACTACATTAACAGGATAACAAGCGGGGTTTTGCGTTGTCATCTGGCGCCACTAGTGGCAAAGTGCTACCATTGACAACGGTGTAAATTGGCCTTCTAAACATAATTTAGTAAAATAACAGCAGTGAGGTATTCAAAATTCATATTTTAGGTATTTGGAGATCAAGATTTCAAAATTATAATGGGGACTATGCTGTCCTTACTTATTGCCAAACTTAATAGTCGAAAGATAACCAAAGCACCAGCTGTAATACAAACTGTTACAAGACATCAGAAAGACATAATAGCATATATGGGTGGAGGAATACTTAGAAAGATGTTCTATAAAGCAAAGAGTTTAGAAGAGAAGTAAGTTTAATTTAGTGAGCTAAGTCGATAATATTTGTAACAAAAATCAGTTAGATAAATATTTTCGTTGTCGCAGAACATGCATTAAGTCCTGGGCCGATGGTCAGCTGCCAGAAAGCTACAAAAGGCATGAACAGAAATTTTGAGCAGAGCTCAGAATAAATTTAATTTACTTGTAGCTTCCAACCCACAGAAGATTATACTGGAAGAATTAGTGAACCAAGTGCAATTGCATGAAACTGTTGGAGGGATTGATGGAGTCATAAGCAATGCAGTTAAGATAAAAACCGTGGAACAGCTGATAAAAATTTATTTGACAGCCATATCATTTGGGTATGCAAAAAAAGTTTCAGTTGAAGCAAGTCAAACTGAAAACAAAAAATCTCTGCGCCAAAATTTGAAAACTTTTAACAAAAAATAAAATATATGTATGGAACATAAATTTTTCATTTAGGTACCGTACAGAACCAACCCAGATAAAAAAAGTAATAGCGTTGAAGCATAGTATATTAGAGTATGTTACAAGTTTATCTTCTCATGGCTTACTGCTGCAGCATGAGCTTCCCTTTTCCTCCTTTTGAGCTAAGGTGCCAAACGTTTTTCTGTTAACGGATAAACCATCACCTATAGATTATAATTGGTTTTCATATGAAGCATAACGCATATATATGTAATGTGTGCAAAAACGTCATGCAACAGCATGTCACATGATCAAGTTTCTTTGCTCAGAAAAAGCTATATTCCAACTTACCCGGTACCTATTATTCCCACAACTCTAATGTTGCACTGAGTTTCCAGTTTTATTATGGCATTCATAATAACAAAAACAAATTTAATGTTGATAGTGTTTTGGTAAAAAAGTACGCCAGAAGCCGATCAATTGCATTGTTGGTAACCCCATTAATGCATTAAATGGGTCTGTTAAATTCATTTTTTTCTGCACATGTAGTTATTTATGCCTAAGTACCTCGCAGATACAGTGCTAATACGTGGGTTGCAACTGTTCCAGAATGTTGGCTTAAGGACGTGCTGGCTCATCGCCATAATCGATATAACCTAATAGGTTGCCTGTATTTTTGCGTTACACAATGCTTTCTGCAACGTACAAAATATGTAAAATTTAAATAGCTATACTACAGTGTTACAATAAATATTCAAATGATCTTACGTTTAATTTTCATTTCGTCGATGACCAAAATTGCTACCCTTTCATGGAATGAACTAGTATTTAGTGAAGTCAACTGCTCCAAAATGTGCTGCTGAAATCCAACAGCAGGTGTATAAAGATTACGTTCTTGGCATAGAACCTGGGTTGATGGTAACACCAAGAGTTTGGACTCCCTGAGCATCTTGTAGGTCGCAGGACTTTTGTTAAACATTTTCATGCAGTATCTGCATTAATACAATTCGGGTTTATTAGACATTATCAGCTATAATGAATTTTTATATCCATCTAGCCTGGAATAAATAAGTGTTAAACAAGCCGTGAAAAAAGCACCTTATAACCGATGATAGATAACGGCGCTGGTTTTTTGCAACTTTTTTAAGGGCAAGCTGGCATTTCCACCATTCGGCGAGGAAGATGTCGTCACTAATGCTGACTTTCGCCACACATTCAATCAGATTTTGTGTGTCCTCGTTCACACCAATCGATTGCCCATATTTTTTCTCAGCGGCTTGTATCCTGATTGGGATATTTGTTAGTGCATCCAAAAATATACTAATAAATGGAAAATAAAAACTGATTTGCTTACATTTTATTTTTTGCTTAAGAGCAGTGTGCAGTCTGGTGGTATGGCAAGACAAAAAGCTTTTTAACTTTTTACTTGGTGGAACATCAGCCAAATTATCGCGTCTTTCTCCGCATCTACTTGTGTTGTAGCGATCCTTTACACATTTGGTCTTGCAGGAATTACAAGTTGATTGACTTTCCAAAGCAACCTTGCACTGCTTACTTAAGTACCTAAAGTAGGCTAATGTTGTTTAAACACATTTTGTTACAATTCAAGTAGAACTACATTTAAACTAAATGGCACATAGGTCTATAGCTTGTTAGACGCACCTCTGC
Source organism: Ciona savignyi (assembly GCA_000149265.1). Lineage (NCBI taxonomy): Eukaryota > Metazoa > Chordata > Ascidiacea > Phlebobranchia > Cionidae > Ciona > Ciona savignyi. The sequence goes on along the minus strand of CH000110.1, from coordinate 737,555 downwards.
GAGTAGTTACAAAGTCCGGGATTTTCACATCCAAAAGTAATTCCCACCATGAGCCTGTTTAGAGGAAGACTGAACAGTAGGCTTGTCCATACTATTTTCAAATAAAATTTTGATCTACAAGGTATACTACAACATAATTTCAAATAGTGGCGGTACCCCTAGTTTCAAAAAAATAAAGATCTAGTATAATACAGTTGGCGTCTTAGCTACGACTGCCCCTAAACTTAACAATGCTTAAAAACTGATTTACAAACTCCTGTTACATACAATAAATCCCATATACTATTTTAAATTTGCATATAATTAAGAGCAAATCAGGTTGTTGTTACAAATAAACTTGGTTGCTACAGTAAGCAAGCACTTTACCACTAGGAGCGCTGCGCGCCAACGCAATATCACATAGAAATGCACAGGCAATTGTTCTCCGCTTGTTATCCTGTTAATGTAGTATCTATGAGTGAACTCATTCTTTAAATTAGAGTTTAATTCATTCTCTAATTCACATGTAAAAACCATTACCACCCTGTTTATTGAAATATTAGGCAGCAAAACACCAGACAGTCTAGCTATGGCCTTGGCCTTGCCTATGTGGATATGCACAAACTTGTTCAGTATGTATATTGATGTGACATATGGTCATAACGGGTTAATTCTTAAGGATGCCGCTTAAACCTCGAGTTTCTGATTTTAATTCTTTTTATTTAGTTTTAATTTATGTATGCCGTTCCTCACAACATGATGTGGTAACAAATACTATGCTTTTGCAGCCCAGGTGGACAACTTTTCATGTGGGGTCATAGCAAAGTCTCGAATCCGGCCGCGTACGCAGTTTGGACCACTAGATGCCCCTCTTACTTCGGAATCACTTTCTTCCTTCCCGCTTAAACCAAGGGTAACCTTTATATCTACATACGAAATGATATTTATTTTTTTGTTCCAGTGACTGCCTTATCATATCGGTAATAGTCAGATTATCTCACTGCCTTATCATATCGGTAATAGTCAGATTCTAATGCCTTGGCATATCGGTAATAGTCAGATTATCTCACACATATATTTGAGTTACTATAGATATCATCATGAGTTTTGTATAATTAAAACGTTTTTTATTTCAATAAAACCCTTCATTTTAGTAAAAAGAACCCTAAAACAATCCACAAAATTACACTGCGACTGCTTTCAATTCACCAATCTTTTGGTTGAAAGACAACACTCCAAATAACTGGGCTATGCGACCCAATGAAACAAATGTTTTCTACTGAGTGTGATAGGGTGACAGCTATTTCAAAATACAGTCAGTGATCAACCATGAACAAAATTTGTTTTCTCCTAGATATGAGTGGTCGCAATCTGCATTTTTTTTTATCCTTCTAATAGGGCTCTTATTAATTTTATTGCTACTGTAGTGAGCGATTAATAAGTTTAATACCCATGTACAAATGAAACAAACAGAAGACCACTAGCATCTTTTATCTCACAAAGTGTGTTGTTTTCGAAAATATTGTTAGTTTTACTGCTCCCTGTGATTTTGATTTTGTGGGATATGAGTTAAAATGGCCATTTAAGTACAAAAGGTTGCCAACCCCTCGTCCTATATAAACACTGTGTGTGCATTTATGGTTGTTATTACTTTTGTCTGCTTTGTCTATACTTATTTTTTCAATCCTTTATATTTCTTTTCTTTTTGTGTTTTGTAGATAACTTTAGGCATTATATGTTTTTTGATTTAAAATAAGGGGTTTCACAGGTTACCAATTTAAACGTTTTATTTTTAAATTACTGTTTTAAATATTAATCACTTTTCTTTTATTGCAGCCAATGGCAATGCCAGACATAGGAGAAGGCACAAAAACAGAGCTATACTTTGACGTGAGTTTAAGGATGGAATGAAATTTTTTAAACTCAATATCTGTGGACATTGTCCACCCATGAGGCTATAAATCGACCATCCATATACTGTAGTAACTCCTGCAACCTGACAGCTTACACCAAGTCTTATAACAACGGTAAAAGCCGGGCTTTCCACTAGGATTTAAATCAATTAATCTATACACATTGTAATAAGGCTAGAGACTCGACTTGGAACAGATTATAGTTCTCATGGCTAAAGATTGGCTTCCCACAATGATATATAGCATTCAACTCTCTACACAATATAATAGGGCCAGAATCTTGACAACTTTATAATAATAATAGGGTAATGAAGCCAGCAACTTGGATAATAATGCAAGCGACACTATATAATAGGGTAATATTTTCAGCAACTTGTCAACTTGTGGATAAAGCTTGATTTTTTACCTATGATGTAGCTTCATCATAATAATACCCCCCCCCCCCCAGACACGGAGTGAGAACTTGTGCAATTGGATGAGTCTGGTACGACCTGCAGATAATTACGAGGAGCAGAATTTGATCGCTCAGTTCGTGAAGCAAGCAGTGTATTTCACCACCATTCGAAAGATTGAGGCTCAAGAGGAATTAAAGGTGATAATCATTGTTTTAGAATACTGCTGTTTATGGGTGGGACTAAGACGTTAAAACATGCTGATTGGATTGATAACCCTATGTCCACTGTCCGGTTTCAAGAGCTATTGTGTCGTGTATATAAGTTTTTTTTTAACCTATTAATAGAATACATAATCCAGCAGCTAGTCCCTGGATTTGAACCCGCTACCCTTCGGCTAATATTTCAACGCTGGAAAAATGACTTAGTGGCTGATTTCGAACCCACAAATCTTCTACTAATGGCCCAATGCTCTATCTAGTGCTTTGCAAACACTGTGCCCCAAGACAATAGTGTGACGCGAGAATTTAATAATATTTTTAAACAGTTTTCTCCAAATAAAAAGGATTTTAATTTTAAAAAATAATACTGTGTATTACTTTATACACGATACTGTCTATTACTTTTTTTAACATTATTAACAATTTTGACTAACAAGTGCCGTCAAATTTCGTAAGTTTCTAATTGTGCTTCAAGTGATATAAGGTTGCGGAGCACTATTCTTAAGCCATTGCACTTAAAAAAAATCTTTTTTTAAACTGTAGTTTAATACAGGTATGGTACGCACCGAAATACGCTAAGTTTATGAACAAGCCTTTGCTAGCTCCAGTGCCAAGTCAAGACGCTGATCTCGTTAGTTTAAGGTGAGGGTGTTGCTTTGGGGCATTGACGTTACAAATTCTAAAATATGGAAGCCAACCTAATGAGCGTCACATAACAACAGTGTGCAATGCTGGAAATAGAACGCTGTACTGTAATCGGTGGTCATTTACCTGAAATAAAGAAAAATATATTCGGTTTCACTTTTAGAAGAACATAAATATCTTTCTTTAAATAGAACATATGTATTAAAATAAGCTTTGTGTGTGTGTGTGTTACTCAACCATAAATTACCATTAAATGCTACAATTAACTATTTTCTAAACGTTATTACACAAGCAACTGTAATCGATGTAATGAAGTTCCACCCTATCTCCTGTATTCATCCCATAATCCCAGGGGACGCAAGCTGTTCAAACCCACGTATTTTGCTGATACATTCCGTGATGAAGAGGATGAGGTCGACGTGAGGAGCGTTCCTCCCAAGAAGAGGAACTGGGGGAGGAACAACCGGGTTTTCGTTAAGGTGGGTTGTGTGGGGGGTTAAAGGAGCAAAGTAGGATGTCTGGAGTCTACTATAACAACCTACTTTCTTAGGATAATGTGGGTTCAACTAACCTGGAGCCTGTAAGGAATCTTTCACAAGACAATCAAGTTCTGCAACAGGTTCGTATATCTAGGTACAAGTGCTGTGTGGGCATTGCGGGCTGTGTCGGCTCTTTTTTCTGTGCGAAATGTGCGGTATGTGCATGCTATACCAACTGTATGTGCTGTTCTATGCAGGCTGTTCGTGTTGTGTGATGACTATTTTTTTAATGGAGTTGTATACTGAGCACCAGGCGTCAATTAACATGTAACCCGGTCTATATTATCGGTTGTGCTGGTGCTTATTGTATGTCATACCTGATTATCTTACTCTAATTAAACTCTGACAATCATACTCCTTTACAATGTCAAAGCCAAACCACAGTTGTGTGTCTATTATTTATTCTTTCTTATCACCACAATATTTATCATGCTAATATGTTATCGAATGGTCTAATTTTCAGATTTTTTTATCTCCTTAATAACTTAGTATCATCCCCTCTAAAAATTCGAAATCACCCCCTTCATAACCCAGTATTATGACCTCTATGACCCAGTATCATGACCTCTATGACCCAGTATTATGACCTCTATGACCCAGTATCATGACCTCTATGACCCAGTATTATGACCTCCATGGCCCAGCATCATCACTTCCATAACCTGATATGTCCTCCAGTCAGACCTTCCGGATCATGCTACTGCTCCTCCTGATGTCCTTGACACTGCTATCGAGCTAATTATGGAGGTGGAGGGTGAAAAAAGCACTAAACCGACGACATTTAGCAACCGTCCTGTTTGTTGTTATTGTGGCAAGTCATTTGGCCGGTGAGTGGGATGGTATGTTTAACCATGTGATTAGGACAATAAAGGTTTAATAACATAAGAAATCAGCAAATCACCTTGTATATAGTTAAGGATATTTTATTTTTTAACCCTTCAAACCAGGTGTGGGAACTTTTCCAGTCGGCCAGTTTAGGAAAATTAAGTTCTTGGTGGGCGGATTATAACATGAATAGTATTCAATTACTTAACCACATATTAATTCACTAATGCAAGGCCACATTACAGGGTATGGTCAGATACAGTCTACAGGCTTGTCAAAATCACCTTCACGGGCCGTATGTTGCCCATGTCTGCTTTAAACTATTGGTTCCAAACAATGTTCACTCGTCTAAACATCATAACTAATTAGTCAGCGACTGGTTTTGATCCCACTTAAAATCATATATTAAAACCATACCAACTGGCCGAATTTAGCATGATGGGTGGTTTTGCACCTAGCACAACAGTTTTTGCACCTAGCACAACAAGTTTTTGCCTTTGGCTATCTCTACATCTTTCTTACTTTGGGTTGGGGGTCAGGTGATACATGTCAATCATTCAATATTGAAGGTTCGCCTTTTACATTACATTACTATGGGTGGGTCTACGGTAGCTCTGGGACTAGGAATTTAGGCAATAAAAGGCCTGGTATTCCAGCGCCCCGAGCTATCGTAGATCTGGCATATAACGGTCAAGTTGGCCAGTGTCCTGAAGAAATCTGACAGAATGCCTAAACGGGATAGATATGAGATCATCAGATTTAAAAAAATGATTATCTTTGTTACTTCATAAACTTCTTGCGCTCACCCACCCGCCCCTTGTTCCAGCAAGCACACACTGAAGCTCCACCTCGCCTCACACTTCCCACCTTCCTTCCTATGCCATGCATGTGGTCGAGCTTTCATCCGCAAGGACAAGCTACAGGAGCACATCAAACGAATGCACAGCGGAGGGCGCACTGGAGCGCTTGCCAAAGCAAAGAAGACCAAGCCTCAAGGTCAGTGGGTTTTAGCTTCTCTCTTTATTTGTTTCGCGATTATGTCATATACAAGATGTGGTAACCATCATTTAGATTTAGAACACCAATTTGATTTTGTAATCATGCTTGAATTGGTAGCCCATTGTTTTTATATACAACCTATAATGGTTTTTCTTCTTAATTCATGAGCCTTACCATCACAATTTATCAAACAATATTTTACGCTCCCTCTGTCCATTCAATCTGCTATGCAAACTCCATAATTACAATTTTTACACATCTCTATCCAGTGGTTCCCTAACTAAAACCCTTTAAATACAATGTTTAAACCACTCTCCCTATTTATCCAATTCCTTACCAAAATAAACCCCATAATTACAATGCCCGTCCACCCCCATCACCCTCGATCCAGATAATACTGTAACCCAAAACCCACAATTACAACACCTCCCCCCCCTTCCAGCCAAAAGATTTCAACCCCTAATCCCACCGACGGAATGCCACAAGTTCCACTACAAGTGTGTGCACTGCATGGTTGGCTTTCAGCGGCGAGGAATGTTGGTCAATCACCTCCTCAAGCGACATCCAGAGGTTAACATGGATAACGTGAGTCTGATGCATGTATGCTTAAACACATGAAGGTAGATTATTGGCGGTGTATAGGGATACAAGGGTCAACATGGATAATGTGAGTTTGATACATATATTCTTAAACACAGGATAATAGGTTAGATTATTGGGGGCGTATAGGGATACAAGGGTCAACATGGATAATGTGAGTTTGATACATATATTCTTAAACACAGGATAATAGGTTAGATTATTGGGGGCGTATAGGGATACAAGGGTCAACATGGATAATGTGAGTCTGATGCATATATTCTTAAACACCTGATAATAGGTTAGATTATTGGGGGCGTACAGGGATACAAGGGTCAACATGGATAATGTGAGTTTGATACATATATTCTTAAACACAGGATAATAGGTTAGATTATTGGGGGCGTATAGGGATACAAGGGTCAACATGGATAATGTGAGTTTGATACATATATTCTTAAACACAGGATAATAGGTTAGATTATTGGGGGCGTATAGGGATACAAGGGTCAACATGGATAATGTGAGTCTGATGCATATATTCTTAAACACCTGATAATAGGTTAGATTATTGGGGGCGTATAGGGATACAAGGGTCAACATGGATAATGTGAGTCTGAGGCATATATTCTTAAACACATAAGGATGGGATAACTTAGATTATCGGGAGGTGTATAGGAAAACAAGTTGGATACTATGTAAGCATATATGCTTAAACCCATGAGGGTAAGTTTGGTTAGGTTATCGGCGGTGTGGGTTAACAAGGATAGGGTTAATGTTGAAAATGTGATTTGGATAGATAGATTATTAAATGTTGCATGTTATACCTGTTTAGGCACAACATTTTTGGTGGATATATGTATAACAAACAACTAAAATTGTGATTATACTCTATAGTTTGGGATATAGGCACAACATTATCAATAGAAATGTTCACATTCCCCTTTAAGGCTATTTGTACCACTTATAATTATTTTAACCATAGGTACCAGAGCTTAACCTACCAATTATGAAGAAAACTGTGAGCTATGTTTGTCCGTACTGTAAGAAGTCCTACCAGTCTATCACAAAACGCAGGGATCACGTGTTAAAGCACCACCCCGGTCAGCAAGTTCCCCCAGGTCTCAGGGAAGTGAAGAGAGCCGCCTGCCCCACATCCATAGGCGATCCGGCTGTTCGTGAGTACTCTTATTATGCTAGGTACCACATCATGCTAGATACCGCATCGTGCTAGATACCACATCGTGCTAGATACCAAATCTTTCTAGATGTTTAACATTTCTGGCTTTGTTTAACAATATGGACTTGACAAACATTATGTAAGGGTTGTATATTTAAGTTAGGTCATACTTTAGTAAAAATATAAACCTTAAATAGTGAAAGTGATAAACCCTCTATATTTGTTTGAAGCATCTTTCCTTATTTTTGTTCAGTCTGCTATAATACAACAAATACCACATAATATTATATCTTCCACCAAGTTCACCTTCACATCCCACCCCCAGGGAAATCCCCCACAACCCCAATGGACCCAGTAATATGTCCCTACTGCCCGTCCCAGTATTCAAGCCACGCCAAGATGGTAAACCACCTGTCACTCAAACACACAGACAAAATGGCCGACTACAATGAGAAAAGAAAGGTTTGGCAATAAGGATTTACTTATTATGCAAATTTATGTTTTAATTAATTTTAAATTGATTCTTCAAAAACCAACACCTATGAAAGAGGACGGGAAAGCTTTTGCTAAGTAAATCAGAGTAATTAATTGTTTCAACAAACCCTAACCCTGATACTAAAGTTACCCTTTTTTATGTGAAAATCTAACGGGTAGGTAACACCTTAAATTGAATCAGTTGCTTTGGTGGCTACTTAAAGTTTTGTCCTTATTTTTTAAGATATTTGTGCAAGTAGCTATTGTGTTAAAAATATATTAATATAAAATAAGAGAAACACTGTAGACTTGTCGTTTGATAGAATTTTGCAACGAAGAAAAAAATGAACAAACCAAGCAAGAGTGACGAGACTGCTTATCCCCATGACAACGAATATACCAACCAATCAGAAGCACAGCTCAACGATGTTTCTTATCTCGGTAATTTTAATTCACATTAGTTTTTTACTGCTTTATTGGATAGGATAGGATAGAATTTTTATCTTAATCCCCATGAATGGGAAAACCAACAGGGTTAACACACGGGCAATCGTCAGATCACCTCGCACCCACCGTCGGGTTACCGGAGCTATTACAGTGTGTTGTGTATGGTAGACACATTCCTACAATTTGGTAGAACATATTAATCCACTGGGTTCAGGCAATGTCCGTTAAGTGCCTTGCCCAATGACACAACCTAGCGACAAGTTTCTAACCTGCAACCTTTCGGTTCAAATGCGTTGCACTAAACTGACAGACTAACCGATCGGACGATTTAATTGGTATGTATTGCACCTCATACAAAGTCTAGTTTAAAAAAATAAATAATAGGTAGTTTTATAAACCCTGTGGATGGGAAGCAACGTTTTTTTTTGCAGGTGTACTGCACTGCATGCTCAAAAATATTTTATCACCTCATTTTATTTGTAGAAAGTTTATTCCGTTTTTTACTTTTTTTTATCTATCTACTCTAGGGTTAAAAAACACAGTATAAAGGTACAAAACCAGACGTTTTATTTAAGATTTTTTGTTTGGGATCTGTTGTTGTTGTTACTTAATAAGGTAATTATGACACACAGATCATGATATACTGGAACATGTTGACAGCACGATGGCGCCAACGAATCAGTACATTGTGGATCGGCAAATATCCGAGGTAAGGCTTTTAAAAGCTTAAATAATTATTTCGGATAAAAAAACTACATTAGTAGGCTGAAATAAAAATAGTAAAATAAGTAATCCAAAATAAGGGTAAAATGTTGAAAGCAAATTATTCTATTTTGATTTATTATCCTACCTGACCTAAATATCATTTTTTTCGTTTTGTAACAATTGTTCTTGTTCGGTTATCCTATTGATTTGTCACATCACTACCTGTTTGTAATTTTCCCTTTAATTTAAGGCAACTGTTTTTTGTAAATTTAAAAAAAAGCATTTAATTATTAATCACTTAACTTAGCACATGATGCAATTACTCCCAAAACCCAATCTAAAGCGCATGTTATCCTAACACCCCCATTGTTACCCCCCTTGTCAGCAGATGCACAGCATAACACACTTGGTCGACGTCACCTCAAACCAGCCCGATTATTTACGTCCGAATGTTTCCGTTACCATGCCAACCAGCTACGAGAACAATCAGTTTATGGCTTCCATGACAACAACCGATGATGTCGTAAATAACGTGGTATGTCGATTGTTACATAATAATTGTGATATATTGATGATAATTGTAAATTTTATTGAAAAGTTTATTAAAAAATAAACAATTACAATTATAACTGCAAGTTTTTTAAATTAAACAAGCTGCTTTTTTATATAGTGAATGTATTTTTGGAAAATGAAACATCTTTTTGTACTGATATCTTAATCCAGCCACATAGCTAAACTTGGTAGTTTATACAAAAGGGTTGTTGGATGGAAACCAGCCACTGGCTAGTCAGATGTGTCTTTGGACATAGCACGTTGCAGGCGTTAATCTCACAGAATTCTTTTTACAGACAACAGACATTCTGAGTGATTTTGAAACCGTCGGGGGTGGATTAAATAGCAATCCAAACGACAACTATAGAGTTCTTAATAATCAGGTAAAAAGGTCTGTGGCTTAAAACTTTTCTGTGTGCATAAGATACCTGACAATACTGTGGATAAATCCTGGAGTTCCCACTCTTCTTTTGGTGTGTTACAATACCCAAACCATTTATCATGAAGATTAACAAAAAAAAAATATTTTTTTTAAATCAAAACAGTATACCCAGAGTATTTAATCTTGGGTTCGCGTTGTGGCTTAAACCATGTTTAAATAATGATTCTTTACACAAAGGGTATTGTATTTTTTTTAACTAAGTTTATGCTTAATCAGGTTTATGCTAAATCAAATTTCTACACATCATTCTTTGTTATTGTGATAAATTAAGAGTGTCTTCTAGATCGCTGGGTTTAATTTTTCACCCACTGTAGTTTTCAAGCGTGCTGACGTTAATTTCTTACCCACCGTCATTTTAAGAGTACTAGGTTTAATTTTTCACCCACCGTCATTTTTAAGAGTGCTACGTTTAATTTCTCACCAACATCGTTTTTAAGGGTGCTGTCTTGAAATTTTCACCCAACCACCATCCTTTTAAAGGGTGCTAACTTTAACTTATCACCCACCGTCGTATACAAATGATCACCCCATGAACACCCACCTCTGCAGCAGAACATGCGTCCGCTACCGATGACGTACCAACGCGGACGCAAGCAACTCCTGCTGCAAGCAATGAACGAGGAGAGAGACAGGGATAACCGTCTCGCCAGGGGATACCAGTGAGTACACAGATGTATATTGTGATGTTTTCTCATAACTTTAGGTTAATCGATTAATTTCAGTTTTTTCTTGATCATTTTTGATTTACTAAAAGTTCTTTTTAAAGTATAGGTATGTCTTATTTCTCAAGTATTGGTGTTTTTTCTCAGAGTATAGATATGTCTTTTTCTTAAAGTATTGGCCTGTTGTTCAGAACTATAATTATGTCTTTTTCCTGAAACATTATACATTTATATTTTGGTTTGTACAAAGTTAATTTCCTACCATCTATTCCAAGTAGTTTGTTATTCACAATTACTGCACGGAATCCACTTGTATATATAGTTCTAAAAAATTCATTTTAATCCAAGAACAAAATTTCATTTAACATCCGAGTAATTATTCTTCATTTAAAGATACAAAACTGAATGCTTATCAATGTGTGTTTTTGTAGGGAAAAAGTCTTGCTTCTCAGTAATAATGTTTACTATGTAACAATGTTCGACAAATTTTATTAAAAATCCAAAAAATTAGTTTCATTTTTTAAAACTTACTGCTGACATAAGTCTTGCTTCTCAATCTTAACAACTCTGTTTAAGTATCATTTATGTTGTTATAAACCAATAAAACTGGACAAAGTTTATTTAGCAACAGAGTATTTATTCCCCTTTTTTCGATTAAAATCTAGGATGTTTTTATGGGCGTTGTTTTTCAGTAATAATTGTTACTCTGTTCAAGAAACATGTGGTTTTAAAACCAATCACGTTGGACAAAAATGATTTCAGATGTGTGGACCCCCCTCACCCACGTGGGACCCACCAATCACAAAGCAACATTATTCCTAATGATGACATCACAATGGATATTAATGGAACAAACAACGACTATCTACACGACAATCACCATCACAATCAGGTTATTTTTTCTTTGATTTTGTATAATTTAGTTTAGTTTAGTTTAGTTTATTTTTTCGCTCCTTCGTTACAATAAAGAAGAATAAAACAATAATTTTAAATTAAGGAGACAGGATAAAACGGCAAAACTACAGTAGTTAAAACACGGCAGTGAATAGACACATTACAAATGAAATTTATGTGTGATACTTGTTGTAAAAAAGTTACTGTGCCGGATTTTTTAACAAAGCAATGTATTTTATGAACTATTCAACATTGTTCATCTTAGTTTAGTTTTGGTTTATTCAATTTTTGCCCAGTATTAAATAATGGCAAATGAAGCAAATTACAACACAGGAACAGGAAAACGAACAGTCATTAAAACACGGCATTTAAAAAAAGGTTTATAAATAAATATAGCGGCTTCCAAACCTAAACGAAAAACAATACTGTAAAAATCAAAAATTAAATTCGACAATTTAATATTTTGCACACTTTGAACATTCTGGGCTCTTAATAGTTGCTAGAATGAAAATTTTTCCAAAATGCATATTTTTTAACCATAGGTCATTGTATTTTATATACACATGCATATACTGCACATATTTTGTTTTTATTTATAATAAAAAAAAAATTGGCTGGACATATGAATAAGAATAACTAGTTTTACGATTTTGTTGTATGATGTACATATACTACATATTCATATAATAAAAAAATCTAAAATTCAGTTGTAGTAAATAAAAAACTTTTATGATATATTTTTTATTTCTATTAAACTTTATATGTAATTATTTAATTTTTAAAATTCGTTTTTCAGAACGACACATCTTTAACACAACTCACAACTGCGAACGGAGGGTGGGTTTGTCCGTCTTACGTCATAATCTCGTCCGACAAGCAAAAGAATGACCACTAGTCACTACTGCAAGAGGTCACTAAAGAGCAAAGGATCCTAACTTTGAGGTATGGGGTGGTCCGACGTAAACTGGGGCTTGTATGGAATGGATTCCTTCAGTAATAGGAAAATGGATGCGAAAAATGCATAATAGCCTAAATGGCAAAGCCAAGGCTCTTCTTTCTTTTTGAGTATTTCGAAATATTGCAAAGTCTCATTAACAATTGGGATTTATATTACGTTTCTTTGAAAAGAGTCGGGTTTTCAAGTCTTCGTCAATCTTAATACTGCAAACACCGTTTGAAACGCCCGTCAAATGAATGTCGAAATAAATACCAATGCTAGAGGTCAATCCAACTCAACTTAGTGGTATCTGACTTTGCCAGATTGGATTCGTAATTCAAGATCAGTTGGCTCATTTCACTAGGTTACATTTAATAAAGGCAATAGTCTTTTGCTGTGTTCGGTTAAAATTATTGTGTTTGCAATAGTTAACCACAAAATGTTAACTTTATTTATTGCACTTTGTCTCTTTGCGCAATCTAGTACATTTTGCAAGATTTTAGTTATTATGGGTTCCCTTTGAAATAGCGATAGGAACACATTTTGCTGTTTTTTTCTTTCTTCTGCGTAACTCCAAAGTGAGCTTTTTGTTTTTACAAATAGCAGTGTAATCCTCATATTTTTTCAACAGTGTCAAAGAAAAATTTATTTATTGGCCAAAGGCCACATATTTGAAATATTACTTCTACATCACCCAAACCATTTAATTGAAAGTTAAAATCAAGTGATCCTGTTAACCATTTAAACTTTGAAAGTTTCATTTAAGAATTTTGAATGGCTGTTTTAAATCTAAAAAAAATCTTTATTGTGAGTTGTATTAGAATTTACTCTACTGTATAATATTTTGCTCTAGATTATTTATTTTCTGCAATATTTAATACATATTTGTGAATTATGGTCCATTTCTGGTGTTGTTATATTCAAACTTAGGAGCAACCATACATTATTGTAGGAGCAACCATACATTATTACATTGGTAACATTTTAAATTGGTTTAAAAGGGAACTAGACTAGCAACTTTAGTTCCTCTTTTGAAAAACAGGAACTAGTCACACATATTAAGCCAGGTTTAAGAAAGAGCAAGTAAGAGTAGTTTAAAAACACTAGAGTAAAGCATTTATCCTTTGTTTTATTTACAAACAGGACTATTTATTTAAACCTATAGTAATTTATAAACCACTGTTATTGGATACCCAAAATGGTATATGTCTCTATAAATTAATCATTATGTTGTTTGAAGGTTTTGAACGCACAATTCCCAAATAAACAGATTTTTACCTCATTTCTTTGGAACACTGATTGAAAACATTAACTTGCCTATATCAGAGAGCAATGGCTCCTTCAACCTTAACAATAAAAGTGGGGACTTGGCTGTTCCTGGTTGCAGAAGGGGCAGCTGCTGTTGTTGGGACCACTGTTGTGGCAGGTGCTGTCGGAGTGGTGATCATTGGGGCAGCAGCTGTAGCTTATCATAAGCACAAGCAAAAATTGGTGTAAAATTGCTATACAAAACATTGATGTTGTGATGTTTAATTGTTGTACAAAACAAATAAAAGTTATGTAACAATGTAAAATATCTCTGCATGTAGTGGTTTAGTAAGCACTTTTTACAAGCTATTAATTTAAGTAAAAAAATATGCTGCCTTAATAAATCATTTATCGATAAAAATATTTCTGTTGTGTTATTTTTAAATTTCTGTTTTCGACAAATCCGATTTTTAATATCAGTTTTTTAAACTGTGTATGTTACCGTTATTATTATAATGTGTAAATGGTTCACTATGTAAAATGAATAAGTACAGATAGATAAAAAGTTACCGATGTATTATAGCTGGTAAATCCATAAAATTGTGAAGTAAAAAAAATATGGGTGGTGTCATACAAAGTACTATACGTTCGAACAATGCAAAATTTCTTTACCTGTAGTAGTTTAGTGTGCACCTTTTTACAAGCTATTAATTTAAGTGAAAAAATATGCTGCCTTAATAAATCATTTATCGATGAAAATATTTCTGATGTGTTATTTTTAAATTTCTGTTTTCAACAAAACAGTATTTTTACAAAGCAGCAATGCTTTCAACTGAGCAGTGTTTTGTTACCAAAGTAGAGGTTAATTTAGTTAACTTGTATTTTTACATGAAAACAATATTTAAAAAAATGTTAGAATAATAATGATTGTGATGCTAGTATGATGTAATAAGTAGTAGGTAAATATTATATAAGCATGCGGAAGTAGGTAGACATGATGATTGTTGTATTTAAAATTTGAACGATAAAACAACAAAATTATTGCAGAATAGATTTTTAGGTTTATTTACAAGACAATGGAAAACAGCTTGATAATTACATCACAGTACTTTGGATAGAAAATGGATCAGTGCAGAGAAAATTACTTGATTTTAATTCAAAATAAGTATGAAAGCAACAGTAAATGGACACCCGTTTGTTTAAAATGCTCAAGCAAAAACGACCAGCACATTTGTACAGCGCATTATAATATGCAACAAACCTGATAAAGCGTTTGTCTTTTCCATTAAAAACTATTTTTATTTTTCCAATGTTGGATCTGGTATACATTATTATCTCAGCTTTAACAATTAAGTATAAAAAAAATAAAAAAATATGTATATATAGACTGTATCATTATGCCACAGATTTAAAATTGTTTGAGAGTTGTAGTTTTATCTTTGTTTTTGGTATAGTAAATTCGTAAAATGCTGTAAACAGTAAAAACTCATCCTTAAGGGGTAATCATTATATTTTTGCATTCTATTAACAAAAATCCGTATTTAGGTGAAAAAATAACATCATGTCATAATTATTTAGAAAAATTTAGATGCAAGGTATCCTGTATCACAACCATTTTGATAAGTGTATTATGGCCCATTATGGGTGAAAAAAAAAATATATTTTTTTTTATCGCTGATCAGTTTTTTACTCCTCTTCGTGAGGTAACGCCTGCAGTCCCGCCATTACTGAGAACCCAATCGCCATGAACATTGTTTTCAGCAGCCTTCTGTCCGTTGCACCGTTCGTGAACTCGTGGGGAATGATTTCGATGAATATCACGTACACAAATGTCCCAGATGCAAATCCCTGAAATATTAATTAAAGGTTATTCTGCCCAAGGTCGAACTGCTGGAGTTATCAGTGTATGTGAAAAATTAGAACTTTTAAGTTAAAGTTAAACAGATATTACTGTTTAAGTGTTTAGTACCTCCTGCCTAAGGTTGAGTGCTGCAGCTTTTAGTGTATGTGGATAACTAAATCAGATGTTCAAGTTTAAGGTTTTGTAGCTATAACTGAGTTCTAGGAATTTAAAGTGACTTGCTTTACTGCCCAGTAATACAATTATGCTGTGTGAATTATTGGACATGTTGGTCTGGTTTAGACTCAATGCTTACGGTTTAGTTGCATTAGCTATTTTATATTATGTGAATAATCAGACAATTTAAACTACAAAATAGATAATACGGCATGATAGCAACAAACTTAAATTAAAAGCTATTTGCATGATAAACGTCCAGATTAATTACCTTACCATCATTAATTTTTATATGAATTCTAAGTTAGTTCTTTTGAGACCATACATTACATACAGTTCCAAATAGACCAATGTGCTCATATGGGATTTAGTGCTTCGTTAAACTTTGCAATGATTAAAGGCTGAAACTCATTAAACATTCATGAATAACTGAAGCAACCAGTCAGTATTGTAATAATCAAAAGTGTGTGGGTCCACAGGGTATAGAGTCATTTGAGAATTCATAAGACATCCTGTAGATGTATTATATGTTATTCCTAAACCAAGATTTTAATTAAAAATGAACTTTTCTTCTAACCTAAGTGCTTCCTTGTGATAAAGAAAATTGTTTTCATTCAACCGAGGTAAAAACATCTTAAAACCTAAAATAAGCCAACTAGAAAAATATACCGAAATTCACATATTTATTGTAGTATGAAAAAATACCTGTACAACGGCGACAATTTTATCTGTGACATCGTCTTTATTTTTAGCATAGCTTAACGCCGCTCCGATTGCAATGCCAATCGGTGCCATGATGGAGAAGATTGTAAGTGCAGTTAAAACTGATTTCAAAGTTGCCCTGGAAGGTTTAGAATGGAATTTGTGGTTAAAACGTTTTAAGAGTTATCTATTGTTTAATGATGTTAAATATTTTCGGAATGCAAAAAATGTTTGGGTTGGAATATATTGTATGGTTTATATGACATATGTTTCCAGATGCTAAATCCCAACATAATAATTTATTATTTTTTTTTATATATTCTGACTGGGCTAAAATATTTTTTAAAGTTAATATAAGAGAAAGTGCTGAAAATATTGTCTTGTCATCAAATTATTATGGTACATAGCAAAAAGAAATTGATAGATTATATAAGCGGCAACCATAAAGGCAATAGTAATTTTTGTACCATAAAGACAATAGTAATTTTTGTACCATAAAGTCAATAATAATTTTTGTACCATAAAGGCAATAGTAATTTTTGTACCATAAAGGCAATAGTAATTTTTATAGAATAAAAGAGTTTTCTTTTTCTTACTTGTTTGAGACGAGGCTGATTCCATAACTGAATGCCAGCGCCATCTTATGGATAATAACAGCGATCACGAGCGTCCGCAATGCGTTTGTGGAACTCTGCAGGCCGATAGCAAGTCCTTCAAACAGGGCATGAGTGGACAACGCGAACAGCAGAATAATAGCACGCACCGATGTATGCGAAGTTAGGTTTCCGTGGCCATGACTGTGTTCCGATGTATCTTCAACTATTTTCACATCAATTTCATCCCCGGAAGCAATAACTTCAGTTTCGACTGAGCCGGTTCGATTTCGACCATTGCTTTCTTGTTTTCCATCTTCCATTGCTTGGTAGTTGGGAGTGGCTTGGGTCAAACTTAGTCGTTCCGGGCTGTCAAGGTCCTCTTCGGTGTGTGGGTTCTTAACTGTAAATAAGTTCATTTGATAGGGACACCACAATGTATGTGAAACAAACATTAAAGTTATACGACGTATGCAAAACATAAATCAAAGTTTTCTATTTTAGGCAAATCATACATTAAAGTTGACATTATAAGGGGTTATTAGGTCAAAACCACCTTACAAAATTAGGTCAAAATCACCTTAAAAATAAAATCAGTTATACAATCGTAAAATAAAAAAAGCATGTTTTTTTCCAAAAAATTTGTCTTGCTGCAAATGCATGTTTTCCATTATATTTGTCGTACTGCAAAAATGCATGTTTTCCATTATATTTGTCGTACTGCAAAAATGCATGTTTTCCATTATATCTGTCGTACTGCAAAAATGCATGTTTTTCATTTAATTTGTCTTGCTGCAAATTAATGTTTACCATTAAATTTGTTGTACTGTTAAATGCATGTTTTTCCATTATACTAGCCTTACTGCAAATGCATGTTTTTCATTAAATTTGTCGTACTGCAAAAATGCATTTTTTCTGTTAAAGTTGTTTTACTGGAAAATGCATATTTTCCACTCTATTTTCCGTAACTGCAAAATGTCTGTTTATCCATTATATTGGTCTAACCAATTTCAAAATGGAGGGGCATTATCACTCACTTGTTTTCGAATGATGATGGCCATCATTGTCGCCATAAAAGGTGAGAACAATTTGTTCAATAAACATCACGAAGAAGAATCCAAGGGAGACAAAGAGCCCAGCGAACGGGTATTCAATCTCACTTCCGAATGCAATTTCAAACTCTTCCTGAGCCTATGATTATTATTGGAATCTTCACATAATTATTGGAATATGATATGATAGGATAGGATATTCATGTTTATCCCCGTGAATGGAAAAACCAAGGGGGTTAACACACACACAATCAATAGATTGCCTTGCGCCCATTGTCGGGTTACTGGAGCTATTGCAGTGTTGTGTGCAATATACACATTTGGTCGAACCCATTAATCTGCTGGGTTCAGTCAATGTCCATTAAGTGCCTTGCCCAAGGACACAACCGACTAGCTTGCGACCAGTTTCTTACTTGCAACCATTCGGTTGAAAAACGTCGCACTAAACCACCAGACTAAATGATCGTACAATCTTCACATAATGAGTGAAGTTAAAATGTAGGTAAAAGGGTTGTTGTTTTTTATCTGTTTTAATGTAAAGGATACAAACATCAGCACACTGTTAAAAACTGTGGGCATGAGGTTTACTGTGATACTTGTAGATCAATCTTTTATTCACCAGGATTTTATACACAATCTTTTACACACTGTAATAGCTCCAACAATTTTCCTGAAAGTTTACTTCAATACTCATGGCTAGTTAGTCTTGATTCCCAGCTATAAAGATTTAAATGAATCAACCATCAAAAAAAACATTTAAACTGTAGCAAATTGAATCTTATTGGATTTTTAAATCTAATTTATATTGGAAGGGCGATCAACTTGATGGAGAGTACAAGATACCTACCTCAGGCAACATATGCATGAAGAAAGTTGAAAAGAAAACTCCGGCTGACACACAATTAAGGAAGCTCACAAGTCGATCGCGAAATCCGCTGGAAATTTAAATTTCAAGTAATTTAAAATTTATTTAACCATTTTCTCCTTTTTGTAAAAAAAATACTTTTTTTTATTAGTACTAAACAAGGTAAAGACCTCGCTGTCTTTCATATGAGCTAGTTTTGGAATTGGGGTAAGAGTTATTGTATAAAGAAATACAAACGATGCTAATTGGGGTAAGAGTTATTGTATAAAGAAATACAAACGATGCACTTTCCAGATATGATTAAACGATCCAGATTATGGTTTGGAATGTTTGCAGTGGGGTTTTTGCAATAGGTATAAGATTGTACTAGATTGCACCAAGTACCAGTTTCCTAAAGGAAGCAGGGAAACTACAGATTCTAGGTACGAGCAGTGGTATTTTGTTAAATATATAGAATTTGGCAAAACAACTGTTGTCTTCTAACCTAGTAGATATGAGTGTGATGATTCAACTGAAGTACATTTAGACAATAAATATGGTACTATAGCTCAATCAAAAGCATTAAGTATCATGTCTCGTGATAAACGCCCATGTTATTATGATCATGTTTTACACAGATATACTTAAGATAACCGACCATTTAGTCTGGTGGTTCAGTGCGGGCCTTCAGCCGATAGGTTTTATGTACGAAACTGGTCGCTAGCTAGTTAGTTGTGTCCTTGGGCAATGCACTTAACGGACTTTGCCTGAACCCAGCGGATAAATGGGTTCTACCAAATAGTAGGAATGTCTCAATTATACAACTCACTGCAACCCGATGATGGGCGCGAGATCTGACGATTAACTGTGTGGTAACCCCCTTGGTTTTCCCATTCACGGGGATCTTATCCTATAACTTGTCCAGCTGTTTCAACCGTTTACGATTTTTATACAACTGAATGATTTTGTGATCGAAACCTGCCAGCGACAGTGTTGTCCTTTGGTAAGTCAGCCATTTAGCATTTTCGCCTGAACCCAGTATAATATACTTTATTATTAATTAATATTATTAATAAGTTAATGTAAATCAGTAGAAATATCTTAATCACATACAGCACACTATACTATCTCCTTTAACACCATTGGTATCACTACCTGTTTTACATACAAAGTTACAACATGAATATTCTATATTTATCTTGTATTTATTCTGACACATTGTTATAGCATCAGTTACCTGACTGTGGCACATTTTATTATAGGTCGTGTCAGTTAACACATCTTGTATTTTTAGTCCAATTAATAAATAGTTATCCATTCAAACCCCACAACTGACCCACCTTGCTGCTAGGAATCGATTTCTGAGAAGGTAAGGACCCAGCCCAGCCCCAAAACCGAGGATAAATAGAAATAGCAGAAGAACAAGTTTTTCGACCAGCAAACCCATCCTTATATGCTCTATCTACTATCCGGTGAGATTATTCTGTATTGATGAAAACTTTATTTTCAAAATATTTTATTACATCTTTCCATGCATGTTTTAAAATATTTTATGACAATTTTCTATGCATTTTTTCAAAATATGTTTTGACAATTTTCTATGCATATTATCACTAATATTTTATGACAATTTTCTATGCATATTATAACAAATATTTTATTATAATTTTTTATGCATATTATCACTAATATTTTATGACAATTTTCTATGCTTATTATCACTAAAAATTTAAGACAATTCAAAATGCATACTCATTATAACACTTAGACTTCATTTGCATTATAAAAGGGTTCGAAAGTAAAATTGACATATCAACGTTAAATGTTAAAAAATATTAGTTAATAATAAATTTGAATACTGCGCTGCCCTAAATCTTACATATGCATTTTCATTACCACATAACTAGATATTTATATTAATCAACCCTTCTATGCCCAATTTCCCCCATACTAGAATTGACAAGCATAAAGTGAAGGTTACACCAGTGAAGGGTTCAAAAAGCACTACCGGTGTGAATTAAAAACCGCTAAATTGATTTAAATTTTAAATTAAGCATTATAAATATACTACAATGCATAAACAAATCAATGAAATTTGCTAATTTTAAATTGCTCAGCTGTAAACATGTACATCTTACAACTGGCTACTCCTTGTATGCACCAAACGACTCTACATAAAACCCGAAAAAAAAAGTGTCTTCCAAGACTTTCTATCCACTGGTATGGTAAGCGGAAACTCGGAGGTAGTAAATTCAGCTTTGTTTAAAATGCTTAGGCAATCAATCGCTGCTTTTCTAATAAACTGCAATAAGAATGTACATTAGCCCAATCAATACCGTCCCCTCAAGAGACGTTAACTCTTCATCTTTTGTAAATTAGACAGAGATTAAGAAGACAACTTTTTGAGAAGTAATACTCTGCACGATCACTGTAATTTTAAACCTAATTATATTTCAAATAATTTTTTAAGCATTTTTTTGATGTAACTATATTTATATATATTTTTAATCTTTGTAGAATAATATGTAATTAATATATCTCTTATCATATTTTCTGTGACATTTATCTTAAATAAACAAATTTAGTTAGATAATCATATTTAATATATGTTTACCTTATTATAAATAAAAATGAATTATTTGCTAATGTAATTAATTGATTTTGGGAGCTTTTAATTGCAAACAAAATTAATATAGGCAAACTAATATAAAACAATGTATTTTGCCGTGATGTCAAAATATTTTTGGCGGTTAATGAATTACACCTGTCCACTATAATTAAAATTTTTAAGAAAATAATTCTAATAAATTAACAAAAAAAAGTTTTTTTTTTATCATTTCAACACCAATTGTATTTCTCATATTAACAATTATTTATTAAACAAGTATTTTTGGGATTACCTGTTGAGTATTTTAATCAGTCAAGTTATTTATTCAGATAATATAATTTAATAAATACCACACCAATTTAATTTGTTTTAAAATTTATTTTTTTAAGTAAACAACCAGAAAGGCTGTTAT
>CH000110.1:646000-685744 GCA_000149265.1 Ciona savignyi | reverse complement strand
GCTTACTTTCACAAAAATTTGCACCTGAACCGCAAAAATTATTTTGTTTAGTTGTTCTTTTTAGACCGGAGGAAATTTTGATCCAGTGATAAACTCGGCCCAAAGACCTTTTTTGTATAAAATTGGTATATGTATCAGGGGCGTTAACCATTCAGCCAACACGGCCGTAAATACGCAAACATGATTGATTATTGGGTGTCATGTGTTAAAGCTTGTCGTGACACCATTTTCTCAACTTAAGTTGTTCTTCCCGTTGTGTGGCGCACGGTAAACGGGCCGTAGTTAAACACAGCTTTGAAGTACTCGACATGTAAAGGGCGCGATTACGAAACGAATTTCGCGACATCTGTCTAATATCCTTGCCACGGTTCAATTCCAGCGTAACATAAACCCGCTTGTTTCATCATAATGGGTGTCTTGAACAGTGTTGCCCAAGAAAAATGCCACCAGCACCAAAAATCCACAAAGAATGCCGATAATTTATACTTCACGTAAAGAAATACAGTGTTCGCAAAGCTAGATAAACCCGAAAGCCGGAATCTAGGTAATGATCAAATATATTGTAAAAGTTAAATAGTTTAAATGTTAATTATTATTTTCTTTTTTATCTGAACTGTTGCGTTTAAATAGAGCCCGAAACGCCAATTGCTAAATATAGGAAACACTTTCCTAGGGCGTTCTTACGGTCCTTGTCGCGGTTTTGACAATGGCCCTTTTATCTACACGACCCCTCGCTAATGTCCGCTAGATAAGAGGACCTCGTGCGCTTTGCCGACGTCCGGTATGCTGTTAAAATTCTTTCATTTCCGTGAGCTAGGCGAACACCTGGATCGCCCAAGTTTCTGATTCGCTTTAATTTATTTCCAATTTTCGCTCGTTTTACAGGTTATACGGAGCTAAACACCCATACAAATAATAATAAACAACTTCTTTTTAATATATTTAGGGGTTATGCATGGGATTTGTGACAAATTAGAAGTATTTATGTGATTGACAGTAAAATAATTCGCGTTCAGGCCTTTTTTGTGGCGAAATCTATATTTTCCCAAAACTAATTATTTTACTGACTATTATTGCTTATTTAAAGTAAACTTAAGAAACATTACATTTATTTGCTCGTTTTAATTTTGTTTTAAATAGAAGTGTTGTTTCAATTTAGTTTATAACTAACAAATCTTTATTTCTTCACTTTATCATGAAACTTTATTTTATAACGACTCCTTTTATGGGTATTTTAGTAAAAGTCTTTAAAGTTATTGGGTACTTTTAATGGTAACTAGTATTTGAAAGAAAAACGAACAATTATAGTTCAGCATTTTATCATTTTGCACAAAGCGAGAAAACGTATTTCTTTTTCTGATTTGTTATTTAAAAATCCATATTCGATCATTTTTACACAATTCATCTTGACAATAATATTTCTTTAATGTTTTTTTAACAGAACAAATTTGACTGATTTACGTATACCTGACCACAACATGCTTATTAAATTAATAAAATGTTAAAAAATACTAAATGAAAATCATGTAAAGTCATTTTTTCAATTTAAAATTTACAAAACCGAAAATTGGGTAAAATTTAATAACGTTTTATCTTCAGGTAATATCACGGTTCAAATTTCTGAAACTGAAATCTAGATTCTATTTGTTGTCGATTTGTTTTGAGCTTGTTTAACAAACAGACAAAGTTCGTTGATTCGGTCGGGTTCATTTGTATACAATTAACTGGCAATGTTACGCTTTAGGCTCGTGAATGCGGAAAGAAATACGAAAGGAAATGTTCTAAGCGACCAAATGACTTGATAAGTCCATCCTTCTGAAATTAAATCTGTTATGACGTCATAATTGGTGTTTGATCTGTGATTAGGGACAGTTCAAAGTAATGATTAGGGCTGGGTAAAGTATTTTTATGTGTATACGGATAAATATAGAGATAGAGATATTTAGAGATATACATCTATGTAAAGGGAGAAAAAATATAAGGAAAATGTAATTTGCGTGTGACCGGGTGATTAGTGCGACTGATTCGTATACATCTTTACCATTAAACCGACTGAGCTGTGAATATACACTATTGTTAGTCTAGCATAATCAAGCTATATTATACAAGGCAAAATGGCTGGGTTACATAAAACATGTTCTTGTTTCACCTCCTTTATTTTTATCTAAGATCCATTTTTAAGCGGACTCGGTTTTGGAACGTGGTGGACTCGTTATCAATAGCGTTCTCGAATAGAATCGGTTTAGGTATTAGTCGCGTTAATGAATTGGATAAACAATTGTATGTGAAATTCTTGTTCGCTTGGGCCAATTGGCCAGCACTTATTGGACATAGGTTCAACCACCTGCAAAGTATTAGGAACGATTTTGATTCATGCTTTAAGGGCCCACCGAATGACGTGTTCCGCTAGTGACCGAAGGGATGCAGATTCAAAACTGGTCGCTAGGCAATTGGTTGTAACCTTTGGACACGGCGCTTAACAGATATTGCCTAAAATCAGTCGAAAAGTGGCTTCTACCAAATTGAAGGAATGTCTTAATCATACATAACACACCGAAATAGCTATACGGTAACCAACAGTAGGCGTAAGGTAAGCTGACCATTACCCGTGTTTTAAGGCCCCTTGCGTTTTCCCTATTACTGGGAAAAACATGAAAATCCTAAACAATGTTTAAAACGCGTATGTCCTTTAACCGTCTTATTCTGGCCCTTGGTATATTGACCGGTTGGCAGGTTCTTCAATGCCCGTGTATACATTCTCAACTTTGTATGTACAGCATTCTTTTACGGATAACTTTTTTTGTAGTTTTATTACACCAAACATCATGTTACAAAACCACAATAAAGAATAAACGAATAAAAAAACTTTGCCTCAACATAAGAAGGTAAGTTCACAGTCAGGTAAGAGATCTATTACAAAGAGTGAATATCCAAACATCATTTTGAGCGTCGGTGGGTTACCAGTAGGTCGAGCCAATGTTAGTTGCTTTGTAAGATGCGCAATGTACAACCATCGCCCACAGTCGAGTTCCTGATGCTCGTACAATGAGTGGACAATGTTCAATATGGACGACCGTTAGACATCACTAGCTTCAAGCAATGTAAATTGTGCACAATGGAACTAGGTAATTAAAAAGAACGCCATTCAAACCTGCGAATCGACAACTCAGAGCAAATACAATAGTGAAACCACAATATCAGACGACACAACAATAATAAAATACAAAGTGATCATTTAGCATTTTTTCATTAATGATCACAAAAACAATGTCTTAAATAATTTTTTTTTGTTAATCTAAGAAGATTTTGTATTGTTAGTTATGAGGATAAGTTCTTGCTTCTCTCGTGTACGTGATCGGAGTTATTCGAGATTTTGATGAATTCTTCCCGGAATTCGGGCTTCGATTCCAGGAGTGATTTCGTGGTAACTCCGGCGTCGGAAGCAGTACCAGCTCTGGTAGAATCGGGAGAGAAATGATCCAAGTCCGAATCGGCGGAAGAATCACTTTGTTGGACCTAATAAACAATACTTGATTACTGCTAGGCTTACATGTGGTGTTTTTTTATGAAGGCAAAAATAGTACACGACCAGTCTCCATTACTAGTAGGTGGATCAAAAGGTAAAGTGTCTCTATCAAAAAGGAATGAATCAAACGAATATACAGTATATAAAACTGTTTTGCTGATAATTTATGTTTATCTTGTTTTCTTTATTTGATTTCCATAGGTTTGTACTCATTTCGTATAGGAAAGTAACATGAATCTTATTAAAACCTTGGCCGAATAAACGGTTGTGCGGCCGAATGGTTTAAGCAACCGGTTGGTTTACCGATTTCTGGCTAAAGACTACTTCCATAAAAGTGGATTTAAAAAACGATCGTGAGGCTAAATGGTTTGCGTCACCGATTCGTATACAGAATTTGATTTAATAAGGCCTCGTGGTGATCCCGTTACGGGTTTAAAATTTAGCCCCGTAAATAAAAAGAGGCGACAGATTCGTATACAAAATTCCATTTTAACAGTCTTCATAGCGAAACGATTTTACGGTAGAGGGTTATAGTCTATTACACTAATTAAATAAACCGGAAAGCTCTCACAATAGCCTTCCGAACATGACAAGTTCAAAAAGAAATTACCGATCGATTTAAACGATCCTACATACTCGATTACTTTTATCCTTGGGTGTCGTCGTTTCGCCCCATTTGTGCGTAACAACATAAACACAACACATCGGTTATTTTCGCTTTCGTTTAAGCAATTCCAACGCCCCGGGGCCACTTAAGCACACCTGGGGTCGTTCTACGTTGTTATTTCCTCCAGTACACGCTTTTAATTTTCACGCCAAGTAATTTTAATCACTTCCAAAATGGCGGCCATTTTGTGACCGACGGCCTAAGATTCGGTGTGTGATGTAAAAACAAACGCCATAGTTATTTTATACAAATACAGTATACATAAGGAATTTTAAAAGTTACTTTTAACCAAAAGTAAGACAGTATAAATTGAGAAAATCACTTCAGCTTCCATAAATTGTACACACCCGGACCATTACGTGACATAACATTTTAAGAATATAAATAAAGCAATATGTATTGCCAGCATTTACATAACGGTTTTTATTGAGTAATTTACAGCTACTTTTTTGTATACAAACCAAAATAATTATAGCTCACCTGCTTTTTCCATTTCATTCTTCGGTTCTGGTACCAGGTTTTTACTTGAAGCTGTGTGAGACCGAGTGCGTCTGCTAACTCCATTCGATCCGGCGTTGAAAGGTACTTCTGGTGCTCGAATCGCTTCTCCAACGCGATCAACTGGTTTTCGGTGAACACCGTTCGGCTCCTACCGGTTAAGAATCAAACTTTATTTCAAAATATATATTTTATGTGTAAAGTTCAAGATATCATAATATTGTTTTATCCCAGTTATAATTCATTACAACAATTTTAATTATATAAACACGCACTGTTCTATTTAAGTATCTTAAAAAATAATTAAATGCCTATTTACCAGCTTAACAGTAACAAAATAAATAAAAAAATAGCAAGTTTATTAATAAGCATTCCAGGTACAATCCTAATTTCCCGCGTTTAGTTCCCATAAGTTCGTTTGTATCGTCATAACCATTAATTTTAAGTAATGAAAACTAGCAGTTGAGCAAAGTTTAGCAATTCGAAAGTTTTCGTAATTTTATTAAAAAAAGCAATTACATTTTTTAAGTTTATATATAAAACATTTAATGTAAAAACCCACAAGTGTGCCTGCTTCAGTTATATAATGGAAAACTTATCGGAAACTTAAGATTCCAATCGAAACGCACCTTCGACATTTCCTTGCATTAGCATTGTGGTCAGCCAGCTGTAAGAACCGGTCTCGTAGCAATAGCTGGTTGTATAACGGGTTAGCAGCAAGAGTGGGGTACAGTGCCATCATATCAACTGCGGCTAAGTATGAAAGATATTTCGGTTACTCAGAATTTTGAATTTGTGCATTACTATGACCAGTAGCTATGTATTTTATTTTATGTCGAATATGGAGCTTATTATGTATCCAGAATGCGCGGTCGGGATACCTAATCCAGAATTAATATTTGCATTTGATGCAACTGATTTATTATTTCACCATATCAAAATAAACTAATCACACGCAATAAATTAATTGAAAAATGTGTTGTTTATTTTGCAAACTCAGGCAACAGTATCAATAAATGAGTATTTATTTGTACACAGCATTTAAAAAAATGTCTACCTCTGTTGAACAGATAGTTGGCGTTGTGGGGCAACAAGTTCATTCCCATGTTCATGAAGGGTGATAAATAGGGCAAGTTGGGCGGCATGGACCGTTGGTACAAGTGTTCCTGAAGGCGCCGTTGTGAGAGGCCAGTCATCCTCAGTTGCTGTACATCGGTGGAATTCGGACTCGGGGACGGGGAGAAGTGGTCCATATCCATCTTTAACTGCCGCGACATTTCGGGTATGTTAATTTAATTTAGAAAAATGTTTAAACTATTGACGCCATATGCGTTAGGGTGGCAGTACAAGTCCTGCTACGGCCTACTTGATTCTGAATGTACTCCTGCGTGTCTGGAAATCCAAGCTTTATGTAATGATATTTAAAAAACTTTATGAACACAGTCGAGCTGCTGATTAGCTGGTGATTAACCGTTTTGGGGGGTTACTACATTAACAACCCTATGTTTTGCCTTAAAATATAAAGATATCAATAAAACAACCTCAGGCACACAAGTAACCATAAAAACCCACCTGAGTATTGTGTTTTATATTATCTTGTCCTCTTAGAAGATCTTCAATTCGAAATGACGTTGATCGATGGTGCATTTTTGTTCTTTTTTTACGACAGAGGTGACTTTTTGGGTAAGTTTAATTTAACTTGCCTTTTGTTAAACTGAAACAACATTTGGTTAGGTTAAGAAAGATTAGGGGTTGATAGAATTTTATATTTAATTTAAAATCTAAATAAAACTTAGCTTATAACTTATATTGCTGACTTAGAAATAAAACCATGATATTTTTTACTGCGTACGAGGAAAACAATTTTACGTGAAGTTCCTTAACGCCGTATTTATACCACCGGCGGTTGCCCCTTTTTCTTTTCGTTTTGGCTGGAAATTTTAAAATATGGACGAACTCTTTAAAATTTTCTGGGTTACTTGGGCTAAAGGTCGTGGCTTTGTATACTTTTATATATAAAAACGGAAGATTGCATCAATAAAGGATTTGACTTTTTTTTAACGGAATGGATAGCATTTTAAGCGTCGACATTTAATTTTATTAAAAAGGTATCATGGTTTTACAACCATCATTTAAATATTTAAATTCTTACCTTAGCCACAGTAATCACTATCTATAATTATAATTAAATTGGTTTATTTAAAGTACTTCGGCTACTTTATTTAAAAACTAAACAAACAATAATTGGGTAAATGCAAACACAAATATAGTGCAATACTTTAATTTAACAACATATAAACATTACTTGTTGTTGGTTAATTAATTATCGTTTTATTTTTTCCGTATTTTTTATTATAACGGAAAAGCCAGCATTATTAAATAAGAAAATGCGCAATTGTGTTTAAAATTTAAATTCAAACCGTTCAGACGTCATAATTAATATTTACCTTTAACATTGATATATATCACATATTGTCTATAAAACAATGCCTATTGTGATGTTTGGTGGTTTGAAAACAGCAACGGCGAATGATATTAGACGTTGGCTGATTAAAACCGAAACTTGCTTGATTTTTAATCAAAATTTCATTAGCGCACGCGCGACGGTGAAACACAAAACATGTCGAACAAAACACTCAACAGAATTAAGTGTAAAATGGATGGTACAAAGCCATAGCTTTATAAATAACAGGCAGGTGCGGTATTGAAACATCTGCAATAATAAATATAATCAAAACATAACATCGTTGTCATTAGATTCCAATTGTTTGAACTGAGCTTAAATTAATTTCTCAAGTGAAAGATTTAAAATTAGGATATAGATATTCATGTTTATCCCCGTGAATGGAAAAACCAAGGGGGTTAACACACGGGCGATCGTCAGAACACCTCGCGCCAACTGTCGGTTATAGGAGTTATTGCAGTGTGTTATGTATGATACAAACATTCCTGTCATTTGGTAGAACCCATTCATCCGCTGTGGGTTCAGACAACGTTCGTTAAGTGCATTGCCCAAGGACACAACCGAATAGCTATCAAACAGTTTCGAAACTACAACCTTTCGTTTGAAAGGCGTCGATCCAAACCAGCAGACTATAACCAGTAATGCCATTAGCACGATTTAAGCTTATGCAGTGACAAACGGAACACAGACCAACTTGATGTTTTTCCCAATTAACCAAGACCTGCTGAATGTGGGAACAATGAATAATAATGACATTTCTCAATTTAGGTTGTTATACAACAATTTATTTTAAGCTGTAAAAAGGCTTATTGTCCTCACTGCTGTTTCTAATCCGTTTTAATGAGCCAATCGAAACTACTAAAGCTTAAAACAATTCTAAGTTAATGACATGATCACACACATATGGGTAAATAAAATTTTTTTTACTTTACTGGCCCAAATTTAATATATGAATCGGTTCTTATCTTTTCGAGTGATTATATAAAACAATATATTTCCCGAATAAACGAATCAAATATCAGCTTCCTGCTGATTTTGAGAACCTATACCGTTTGGTTAATGGTCACACTCCGTACCATATATGCTAACCAGTCTAAAACGCCCAGTTAACGTGAAAAATTAAATGCGATGTAGTTTTTTTGCGTCTGCGATAAACTGTAGTTACATTCCACTGTGATTTACCGCAACTCCACCAAATAAGGTCAAATAAGGTGTATTTCTAGCACTTGGAACTTGTATTGCATTACCGTCGAAGGGTCATTTTTTGCACTTCTAAATAGGATTGTGTGCATTAGGGTTGATGGTTAACTACAAGGTCCAACGCGCTATTGAGTTACTTTGCTCGGATATTCTTGTGAAAACCAAAATAACTTAAAGGGAAGAGTCACGTGGTATAGTTTATTTTATGATCCGACGTTACAGTATGCGCAAATTTATTATGATACAGGCGCTATATTATGACACGGTATACCTCAAAATTTTGGTTCCATGACAACTGAACCCCTTACAACTGAACCCCTTACAACTGAACCCTTACAACTGAACCCTTTACAACTGAACCCCTACAATTAAGCCCCTTACAACTGAACTCCTTTAAACTGAACCCCTTTAAGCTGAACCCATTTACAACTGAACCCCCTTTTCAGTTAAAAGCGTTCGGTTAAAAGGGGTTCAGTTGTAAAGGGGTTCAGTTGTAGGGGCTCAGTTGTAAGGGGTTCAGTTGACTGGTCACCATTTTATGATTCGACGTTACAGATAAATGGTATGCACAAAATTATTATGATACAGACGCTATATTATGACACGGTATACCGCAAAAATTGTGTCCCTATCCTGTCTGAACGGCGTTAAGTTGTATGGTACTAATATATAAAAATCAATATGTAAGCCCGCTGGTGTACGAAAATCTTATAATCCGCAGACAAAAATTCGAGTTTTAACCAGGAATCCCCGTATAAGTAGTAACGTGTTATTGCTTATACCATAGCATTACTTACGCCGCTCTGGGGCGATGTGGTAAATGATAATGGTCACAAACGAATCTGATAGTGTAAACTGCGAACAGTGTATTCAGATACGGCATTGAGTGACAAAACCACCAGGTGATCGAAACTCAGACCGGTTAAAATACTAAAATAAAAACAGTGTCATAGGCGGTACCCGAAGTAAAGTCGTACATGGTGGTTGTTTTATTACTTCAGGGGCATACATCGAACGTGTTATACAGCAGGTTTACACCAGATTGATGGAGAACCAGATGAAACTGCTGCTCCCCTTTATGAGATATTGGACAAAACGGTGTTTACATCAGAGATTTTATAAAATAAAGATTAGTTGTAAGTGGAACTTTAATATGAGGAAACGTTCGGTAATGTGTATAGCGTGTGACACAATTAGTTGTCAAAACTTTGAAGTTTTGTTTGGAAACTTGAAGCCTTTGTCTTTTTTATCGTTTTCATTTTGACGTAGCACAGGCTATTCGTGTTTTATATTATTCATGTTAATGAGAAAATGCAAGGGCCGTTGTAACATCGTCAACTGACCTGTCCCCTACTGCCATTTAAATGAGCTATTGTACTGTGATGAACAAAAACGTTTTTTTTCTTTTTCAGTAATAACAATGGTATTTTACATTTTTTTGATGAGTTTAATATTTTTTAATTGGTACTGTCCGAGATGAAATGTTTTTATTTTACATCCCATTTTAATGAAGTAATCAAAAAAAACTCCCTTTAAACAAAACTGCTCGAACCCTTTTCAACTGCACAATCATCTTTTTTTAAAGACAAAACGCTTAGTAATCTAAGATTAAGAATAGGATTGTTATTTTTTAACCGAATGTAACTCATATATGGATCGACCGAGGTTCCACCACCTTCTTGTTAAAAGTAAACATTTTTAAGCTTATGCAGTGACAAACGGAACACAGACCAACTTGATGTTTTTCCCAATTAACCAAGTCCAACGCGCTATTGAGTTACTTTGCTCGGATATTCTTGTGAAAACCAAAATAACTTAAAGGGAAGAGTCACGTGGTATAGTTTATTTTATGATCCGACGTTACAGTATGCGCAAATTTATTATGATACAGGCGCTATATTATGACACGGTATACCTCAAAATTTTGGTTCCATGACAACTGAACCCCTTACAACTGAACCCCTTACAACTGAACCCTTACAACTGAACCCTTTACAACTGAACCCCTACAATTAAGCCCCTTACAACTGAACTCCTTTAAACTGAACCCCTTTAAGCTGAACCCATTTACAACTGAACCCCCTTTTCAGTTAAAAGCGTTCGGTTAAAAGGGGTTCAGTTGTAAAGGGGTTCAGTTGTAGGGGCTCAGTTGTAAGGGGTTCAGTTGACTGGTCACCATTTTATGATTCGACGTTACAGATAAATGGTATGCACAAAATTATTATGATACAGACGCTATATTATGACACGGTATACCGCAAAAATTGTGTCCCTATCCTGTCTGAACGGCGTTAAGTTGTATGGTACTAATATATAAAAATCAATATGTAAGCCCGCTGGTGTACGAAAATCTTATAATCCGCAGACAAAAAATTTCGAGTTTTAACCACGGAATCCCCGTATAAGTAGTAACGTGTTATTGCTTATACCATAGCATTACTTACGCCGCTCTGGGGCGATGTGGTAAATGATAATGGTCACAAACGAATCTGATAGTGTAAACTGCGAACAGTGTATTCAGATACGGCATTGAGTGACAAAACCACCAGGTGATCGAAACTCAGACCGGTTAAAATACTAAAATAAAAACAGTGTCATAGGCGGTACCCGAAGTAAAGTCGTACATGGTGGTTGTTTTATTACTTCAGGGGCATACATCGAACGTGTTATACAGCAGGTTTACACCAGATTGATGGAGAACCAGATGAAACTGCTGCTCCCCTTTATGAGATATTGGACAAAACGGTGTTTACATCAGAGATTTTATAAAATAAAGATTAGTTGTAAGTGGAACTTTAATATGAGGAAACGTTCGGTAATGTGTATAGCGTGTGACACAATTAGTTGTCAAAACTTTGAAGTTTTGTTTGGAAACTTGAAGCCTTTGTCTTTTTTATCGTTTTCATTTTGACGTAGCACAGGCTATTCGTGTTTTATCCTATTCATGTTAATGAGAAAATGCAAGGGCCGTTGTAACATCGTCAACTGACCTGTCCCCTACTGCCATTTAAATGAGCTATTGTACTGTGATGAACAAAAACGTTTTTTTTCTTTTTCAGTAATAACAATGGTATTTTACATTTTTTTGATGAGTTTAATATTTTTTAATTGGTACTGTCCGAGATGAAATGTTTTTATTTTAAATCCCATTTTAATGAAGAAATCAAAAAAACTCCCTTCTAAGATTAAGAATAGGATTGTTATTTTTTACCCGTATGTAACTCATATATGGATCGACCGAGGTTCCACCACCTTCTTGTTAAAAGTAAACATTTTTGGACAAATTATGCCATTAGAGTAAGAGACATCTGAATATTAAAAAAATTAACATATGACGGGGTATATGAAAGTTATATACAAATGATGATGACGAGTTCATGTCGATGAAATGATCTTTTTTCTATTCTCTTCTTCCGTATTTAAGTCTTTGTCTGCAAACAAAGCATTTTTTATTAAAAAAACGGCTATTTAAAACAAGTATCCAACCCATGATGGGCGCACCAATAAGACCGTTTTTTTTATGTATGAAGTGATATAATCCATGAATTTCAACGTATTTAATGTTTTTCCGCCAACACTTACCCCACACGGAGGGGGCACGTTATATCCGTGGTCACAAACGGATCTGGCGCTGTCAAAGTAGGTTCCAGGCGGGCATTCATGCAGGGTGGCTGTGCCACCACTTGCCGAGCATTGGTAGAACTTGGTGCAAGTCCAAATAAAAGTTCCGCTTTCCTGGTGGGGTTGGGAACA
This sequence comes from Ciona savignyi, assembly GCA_000149265.1. NCBI lineage: Eukaryota > Metazoa > Chordata > Ascidiacea > Phlebobranchia > Cionidae > Ciona > Ciona savignyi. The sequence continues at coordinate 673,636 of CH000110.1, read as the reverse complement.
AAAGGTGTTTATGTATACTTGAGTCATTTTGATTATAAGTTTCATGCCCAATCGTTAGGCTACCTCATGGCTTTCGTCAGCGGTAGTGTAGCTGTTGCACTATGTATGGTATAATGAGACAATTATGTAGTTTTAGTTCAACCTAACAAATCACTACGTTGGTAAAGGAAATAGCTGAAGACATAGTTAACTAAACCAGAAAGTTCTTTTAATTTAACAACCGTTTCGTTAAAAACTGTTCTATCCAGAATATGGAACGCCATATAAGGTAGCCTATATCGTTTGATTTGTACACAATTGGTGTGCTATCAGAACAGCATGGGTTTGTATAGTTTACTGGGACAGTATTACCTATATTAGTAGTTTTAAATTATAAATCTAGTATTTTCAATTCTTGGTTGAGCGTTAGCTCTTTCCGGCGACACTTTTGATGTGTCATTGATTGTTATTTACCGCCAATGGTTGTGTTTTTGTAAATTAAGGAAGAGTATAAGGAATAGAGTGCATACTATTGCTGACAAATTGTTACATGGTATAAACTTTGTTTAAGCAAACGTCGTAATCATGACCAATCAAATAACATTTCGCGACTTTTGATCTGATTCATTTATTACTGATACTGTGATTTTTATATATTAGTACCATACAACTTAACGCCGTTCAGACAGGATAGGGATAAAATTTTGCGGTATACCGTGTCAGAATATAGCGCCTGTATCATAATAATGTTGTGCATACCATTTATCTGTAACTTCAAGTATTTTTGGTTTACACAACTTCAAGTCTTTTTGGTTTACACAAGAATGTCCGAGCAAAGTAACTCAATAGCGCGTTGGACCTTGTAGTTAACCATCAACCCTAATGCACAAAATCCTATTTAGAAGTGCAAAAATGACCCTTCGACGGTAATGCAATACAAGTTCCAAGTGCTAGAAATATACCTTAATTATTTGACCTGATTTGTTGAAGTTGCGGTAAATCACAGTGGAATGTAACTAAGGTTTATCGCAGACGCAAAAAAGAACTACATCGTCCTTAATTTTTCACGTTAACTGAGCGTTTTAGACTGGTTAGCATATATGGTACGGAGTGTGACCATTAACCAAACGGTATAGGACTATAGGTTCTCAAAATTAGCAGGAAGCTGATATTTGATTCGTTTATTCGGGAAATATATTGTTTAATCACTCGAAAAGGTAAGAACCGATTCATATATTAAATTTGAGCCAGTAAAGTAAAAAAAATTGTATTTACCCATATGTGTGTGATCATGTCATTAACTTAGAATTGTTTTAAGCTTTAGTACTTTCAATTGGCTCATTAAAACGGATTAGAAACAGCAGTGAGGACAATAAGCCTTTTTACAGCTTAAAATAAATTGTTGTATAACAACCTAAATTAAGAAAGTGTCATTATTATTCATTGTTCCCACATTCAGCAGGTCTTGGTTAATTGGGAAAAACATCAAGTTGGTCTGTGAAAGTGGTCTTTTGCACGTAGTTTTGTGTTTTATTACTTCATAAACATTTTTGGACAAACTATGCCATAAGAGTAAGAGGCATCTGAATATTAAAATAATTAACACATGACGGGGTATATGAAAGTTATATACAAATGATGATGGCGAGTTCATGTCGATGAAATGATCTTTTTTCTATTCTCTTCTTCCGTATTTAGGTCTTTGTCTGCAAACAAAGTATTTTTTATTAAAAAAACAGCTATTTAAAACAAGTATCCAACCCATAATGGGCGCACCAATAAGACCGTTTTTTTATGTATGAAGTGATATAATCCATGAATTTCAACGTATTTAATGTTTTTACGCCAAAACTTACCCCACACGGAGGGGGCACGTTATATCCGTGGTCACAAACGGATCTGGCGCTGTCAAAGTAGGTTCCAGGCGGGCATTCATACATGGTGGGTGTGCCACCACTTGCCGAGCATTGGTAGAACTTGGTGCAAGTCCAAATAAAAGTTCCGCTTTCCTGGTGGGGTTGGAAACAAAAGGTGTATATATATTTTTTTTTAATAAACATAAAGCCGTTTAAAGTATGATACTTGAGTCATTTTGATTATAAGTTTCATGCCCAATCGTTAGGCTACCTCATGGCTTTCGTCGTGGGTAGTGTAGCTGTTGCATTATGTGTGGTATATCAATGAAACATTTATGTAGTTTTAGTTCAACCTACAAAACCACTACGTTGGTAAGTAAAATACTTGAAGACATAGTTAACTAAACCAGAGGGTTCTTTTAATTTAAACCGTTTCGTTAAAAACTATTCTATCCAGATTATGGAATGCCATATAAGGTATATCGTTTGCTTTGTACACAAATGGTGTGCTATCAGAACAGCATGGGTTTGTATAGTTTCCTGGGACACTATAACCTATATTAGTAGTTTTGAATTATAAATCTGGTATTTTCAATTCTTGGTTGAGCGTTAGCCTTTTCCGGCGACAATTCTAATTAATGTGTCATTGATTGTTATTTACCGCCAATAGTTTTTTTTGTAAATTAAGGAAGAGTATGTGCATACTATTGCTGCAAAATTCTACATGGTATAAACCTTGTTTAAGCAAACGTCATAATCATGGCCAAACAAATAACATTTCACGACTTCAGATCTGATTTATTTATTACTGAGACTTTACAGATACATTACAGATAAATTGGTATGCACAAAATTATTATTATACAATTGGTTGGTATAACGCAAAGTGTTATCCCTATCCTGTCTGAACGGCGTTAAGTTGTATGGTACTAATATATAAAAATCAATATGTAAGCCCGCTGGTGTACGAAAATCTTATACTCCGCAGACAAAAATTCGCGTTTTAGCCAGGAATCCCCGGGTAAGTAGTAACGTGTTATTGCTTATACCACAGCATTACTTACGCCGCTCTGGGGCGATGTGGTAAATGATAATGGTCACAAACGAATCTGATAGTGTTAACTGCGAACAGTGTATTCAGATACGGCATTTAGTGACAAAACCCTCCAGGTGATCGAAACTCAGACCGGTTAAAATACTAAAATAAAAACAGTGTCATAGGCGGTACCTGAAGTAAAGTCGTACATGGTGGTTGTTTTATTACTTCCGTAGCATACATAGAACTTGTTGTCATAACGGTTTATATCAGCTTGGTGCTAAACCAGATAAAACCGCTGCTCCCCTTATGAGATATTGGACAAAAAAACGTGTTTTCATCGGAGATTTTATAAAGGAAAGTTTAGTTGTTGAACTTTATGTGGAATTTTAATAAGAGGAAACGCAAAGTCACACTTGTCCCTTGAAGAAAAAGACAGTCAACATAAATACGGCCGTTAATGTGTAGCGTGTGACACAATTAGTTGTCAAAACTTCAAAGTTTTGTTTAGAAACTTGGCCCTTGTCTTTTTTTATCGCTTTTCTTATTTTGACGTAGCACAAGCTATTCATGTTTTATCCTCATTAATGGGAAAAATGCAAGGGGCCGTTGTAACATCGTCAGCTGACCTGTCCCCTACTGCCATTTAAATGAGCTATTGTACTGTGATGAACAAAAACGTTTTTTCAGTAATAACAATGGCATTTCTTCATGTTTTCCCTGTTAATAAGAAAAGGCAAGTGGCCGTTGTAACATCGTCAGCTGACCTGTCCCCTACTGCCATTTAAATGAGCTATTGTACTGTGATGAACAAAAATGTTTTTTGGTCTTTTCTTTATTTCCAGTGATAACAATTGTATTCCACATTTTTTTGATGAATTAAATAATTGGTACTGTCCGATTGATCGAAACATAAAATTGGTACTGTTCGCAAATCCCATTTATTTATTGAATCATAAAATTAAAAAAAAACTGCTAAGACACTTTTCAACTGCGCAATCATATTTTTCTAAAAACAAACGCTTAGTAATCTAAGATTAAGAATAGGATTGTTATTTTTCAACCGAAAGTAACTCACATATGGATCGACCGAGGTTCCAGCACCCCCTTCTTGTTACAAGTAAACATTTTTGGACAAACTATGCCATTAGAGTAAGAGACATCTGAATATTAAAAAAATTAACACATGACGGGGTATATGAAAGTTATATACAAATGATGATGACGAGTTCATGTTGATGAAATGATCTTTTTTTATTCTCTTCTTCCGTATATTTAAGTCTTTGTCTGCAAACAAAGTATATTTTTTTAATAAAAAAACGGTTTTTTAAAACAAGTGTCAAAATCATGATGCGCGCATCTATAAAACAGTTTTTATGTATGAATTGGCACAATCCATGAAGTGCAACATATTCAATGTTTTTACGCCAACACTTACCCCACACGGAGGGGGCACGTCATATCCGTGGTCACAAACGGATCTGGCGCTGTCAAAGTAGGTTCCAGGCGGGCATTCATACAGGGTGGCTGTGCCACCACTTGCCGAGCATTGGTAGAACTTGGTGCAAGTCCAAATAAAAGTTCCACTTTCCTGGTGGGGTTGGGGACTATTTTTAAGAATCTATTTATTTTTTAAGTTTATATCTATTTTTAAGAAACTTGTAGCAGTTTGAAGCATGATACTTGAGTCATTATGATTATAAGTTAGGGAATATCCAATCGTTAGGTTGGATTTCGTCGGGGGTAGTGTAGCTGTTCCATTATGTGTGGTATATCAATGAAACATTTATGTAGTTTTAGTTCAATCTAACAAACCACTACGTTGGTAAGTAAAATAGCTGAGGACACGTAAACTAAACCAGAGGGTTCTTTTAATTTAACAACCGTTTCGTTAAAAACTGCTCTATCCAGAATATGGAATGCCATATAAGGTATACCAGCCGAAAACGTCATGCAATTTAAATAGGGTCGTTCATGAGACTATCACGTTACACAGTTTGGTCCGGCCCGTTGGTCTAACGGTTAAGTGCGTCGCCTTTCATTCCAAATGGTTGTAGGTGCAAAACTGGGCGCTAGCTAGTCGGTTGTGTCCTTGGGCAAGGCACTTTACGGACATTGCCTGAACCCAGCGGATAAATGGGTTCTACCAAATTGAAGGAACGTGTATATCATATACAACACACTGCTATAGCTCCGGTAACCCGACGACGGGATGATCTGACGATTGCCCGTGTGTTAACCCCCTTGGTTTTCCCATTCACGGGGATAAAGATGAATATCCCATCCTAGTTAGTTGTTAAAGCTGTAATACTATGAAACTAAATCATTCATGTATCGTTTTAGATAAAATAAACTATTTTAAGGTGAGTCAAACAGAACGTACTGGAGACATTATGCTATTTCACAGATACTAATTGACTGGATTTAATTTTGCCCAAGACTTTACCAAAACTCAAGGCAATTTCAGTAACCAAAATATTTTAAATAGAAGCAAGTGAATCTTTGTAAATCGCAACTCATTAAACCACTAAAATATTACACTATACAATGTGCACTGACGTGGCAAACTGGTTGATCGGAAGCTTCAGTTGACGATGTTGATGACGCTGTACTACTTGTTGGTTTGATTGTTGTTGTCGCTGCTTCTGTAGTTGTAGCTGCTTTGGTTGTTGTTGTAAGTCTGCTGATCAACGAAGTCGTTGTTCCTGTTGCTGTGCTTGTTATTGGTACCTGCCAGAAAATAGGGTTTACCCCATGGTTTTGTATTGGTAAATATAATGTTTCAGTCAATTGCTTATAACCGGATTTCTACTGCTATTACGTGACTTAAAGTATAACGCAACGGATAAATAAACTATACAAATAAGATTTAAATACGGACAAAGGCCTGCGTTTGCAAAATGTAAATAAAACAGTCCAACAAAATCGTCAGCCGAAAAGTAATGGAGGCGAAAATAGCTAGTTGGGTGTGTATATAAACAGCAAATGCATGAACCCTATAAATTATTTGGGTAAACTAAAACTTTGCTATTTTGCAATCGTATTTAACACACTGCAATAGCTCTGGTGTCCAGAACCCTCTGCTTTTGAAACGACTAAACGAATACCCAGGATGGAGGGGGTAGAGTTGGGCCAGTTCCGACAGCCACATCTGCACAGCCGTAGAACTCCTCCTGCGGTCCACATCCCGTGCAGTAGTTCCCATCATCATCGTATCCCCAAGAGTTGCCTGGAGAGAAGTTTGGCTTAATTTCAAATATGATACTTTTGGTTATCGCTATGTGTGAGACAATGAAGGTCGTTGTAACACGGGTAATTGCTGTAGATCAGGGGTTCTTAAACTGGGGGGACGCCCCCCTTTGGGGGGGGGGCGTGAAAGCTTCTCAAAGGGGACGCAAGTATGACAGTGACATATTGATGAAAAACAGATCTAAATTACAGTCAAACCTCGTATTTCTCGTTAACACTAATCCAATAGATAATTCTGTGACCTAGTTTTAAAAAAACAATTTTGTCAAAAAAACAGTTGCATCCTTCACACTAAGCAGGGTAATGGCAAATAAATTATTGTTCCATTTTTCGTAAATTTGATTTTTGAGTAGGTGAGGCGTGAGCATGAATCACAAATCTCAAGGGGGGCGCGACTGAAAAGTTTAAGAACCACTGCTGTAGATGATGTTTAGCCCTTTACCTCCCCGATTGCAAGCAACTTTTGATAAGTATCTTGCTTAAAGAGCCCAGTCATCAGTTATTTTTGTTTCAGCGAATACATTTTTATGATTCACCACAAAAGCAATACTTACCCGCGTAATACCTCCACTGTATAACACACTGTGAACACGTCAAGTCTGGTGGTAGTTTTAACCTAATGGTGTAAGTCGTTACTGTGGATCCTGGTTTCTCGGGAAAGTACTGAGTGCCCCCATCTTCTAGTTGTAGGAGATTTCTAAGATGCAATTGTTTTGGTTAAGTTTGTTTGCTTCCTCGATAAAAAAAACATAAAAAAGGACCAAAAAATACAGGAAAAATACGGCAGTATTTAAAACACGTATATATTTAAATTATCAAATAAGAGCTGCCCGAGTAAAAGTATTTAATCCTAACAACTGGACTAGGCAAGAGATCAATAAGCGGTTTTGTTGCAAGAGTTAATATAAGTATCAGTATGGATTTAAACTTGTATGTTGTATCTATTAGTAAAACATCGACAAAAATGTGCCTCTGTATTTAGCTGTTAAAATTGAAACAATATAGTAAATTATACTCTCTTAAATCATTTAAATGACAATGGTAAACACTTAGTTATTACGTCAGCGACGGCCTGAAATCTGGATGCTGATATACGTTAACAGTAGTTTGTAAATCTATAAATACATACGTATGTACAATATTTCATAACATAGTACGACGTACGATACGTATATAATTTCCATACAAAGACGGTCTTGGTGACGGTCTCATCAGCGGGTTGAAACCTAGCACATTAAAAAAATCGTTAGACGTTTACCCACTTGTCCAAACACTCCTGGGTAACTGGTTTGGTTGGATTATCCCATTTGCACAATCTGAACTCGAAGAATCCTAAATGATGGGCCGTCAGGTCAACCTTAGCTTCCAATACAGAACCTGTAATTTACATTCGGTTGTGCTTTATCGTATACCCAAGTTGTGCTTTATCTTATCGTATGATAGTCTTTTTTACTATCACCCTTGGGATTATCGGAGTTAAAATTTAAATAAAACTAAAATGTTAACGTTTTACTCGTGTCAAGTCACACGTTTTACTTGTGTCAATTTTCAGCCTCCAAATTTCAGTTTTAAACGAAAATCACTAATCACCAGACAAAGCACAAGCGAATAGCTATATAGCGAACATTATAATAATTAAACTTTTCAGGCAACGGTGAACGTTCTTACCAATTAACTAAGAGACTATACATTGGCTACTTTCAATTAAATAGGAAAACGCTTACCTGGCTGGTACTGCCTCACAATAATTCCCTTCCCGTATTTGCCGCCCGCCTCATTTTCCCGCTCTTTGTCATACGCATCGCCGCATATTCCACATTTCCCATCGAGGTTTACCTGGTGCTGAATATGAAAAAAAAATTCTGACGTGGTAACGATGGTTTTTATAGGTTTCAATGTCGCCGTTTGCCTATTTATAGTCTAATATTAAATCGCCGTTCGCCTATTTATAGTCTGAAAGTCTGATAAAGAGAAACCCACACAGAGATCATATGTGCTTAACTCTAGTGCACCACATTCACACCGGTGATGGCATACGTATTGTCTCACATTTTCATTAGTAAACACAAAATAGAATTTTTGTCTACATGCGTATTTGGACTTTAAGCACAATGTAATACGATGTGGTATATATTATTTACTTGAAATCCTTCGCAAAAAGTTCGTTATCCCCATAGTGTGTGAGACCGAGTGCGTCTGCTAACTCCATTCGATCGGGCGTTGAAAGGTACTTCTGGTGCTCGAATCGCTTCTCCAACGCGATCAATTGGTTTTCGGTGAACACCGTTCGGCTCCTACCGGTTAAGAATCAAACGTTAATCAAAAATATATTTTTTATATGTAAAGTTCAGGATATCATAACATTAATTTATACCAGTTAGGCCTATATTTCATTACAATAATTTTAATTATAGAAGTACACGTTGTATTATTTAGGTATTTTTTAAAATAATAAGAAGCCTTTTTCAATTTATTCACCAGCTTAAAGTTAAAAAAACAAATCAGTATTACGCATTTAAGGCGTAATCCTAATTTACCGCATTAAATTTCCAAAAGTTCGTTTGCATCTTTACAACGATTAGTGTTAAGTAATGGAAACTAGCGGGTGAGCAAAGTTTAGCAATTCGAAAGTTTTCGTAATTTTGTATTTTATTAAAAAAAGCAATTACATTTTTTAAGTTTCTATATAAAACATTTAATGTAAAAACCAACAAGTGTGCTTGTTCAGTTGTATAATCTAAAACTTATCGGAAACTTAAAATGCCAATCGAAACACACCTTCGACATTTCCTTGTATTAGCATTGTGGTCAGCCAGCTGTAAGAACCGGTCTCGTAGCAAAAGCTGGTTGTATAACGGGTTAGCAGCAAGAGTGGGGTACAGTGCCATCATATCAACTGCGGCTAAGTATGAGAAATAGTTCGATTAATTAGAAGTTGAATTTGTACCCAAGTAGGACAAGTAGCTATGTATTTTATTTTATGTCAAATATGGGGCTTATTATGTATCCAGAATGCCCAGTCGGGATACCTGATCCAGAATTAATATGTGCATTTGATGCAACTGCTTTATTATTTTACCAAATCAAAACGAACTAATCACAGGAGATTAATTTATTTAAAAAATTGTGTTGTGTATTTTGCAAACTCAGGCAACAGTATCAATAAATAAGTATTTATTTGTACACAGCATTTAAAAATGTCTACCTCTGTTGAACAGATAGTTGGCGTTGTGGGGCAACAAGTTCATTCCCATGTTCATGAAGGGTGATAAATAGGGCAAGTTGGGCGGCATGGACCGTTGGTACAAGTGTTCCTGAAGGCGCCGTTGTGAGAGGCCAGTCATCCTCAGTTGCTGTACATCGGTGGAATTCGGACTCGGGGACGGGGAGAAGTGGTCCATATCCATCTTTAACTGCCGCGACATTTCGGTTATGCGAATTTAATTAATAAATTGTCTTAAATTTATAAACATGGTAAAACTATTGGCGCCATATGCGTAAGGGCGACAGGACGAGGCCTGCTACAGCCGACTTGATTCTAAATGTAATCCTGCGTGTCTGAAAATCCAAGCTTTATCTACTGGTATTTAAAAAACTTCATAAACACATTCGAGCTGGTGACAAGTAACCACGAAAACCAACCTGAGTATCGTGTTTAATATAAGCTTGTCCTCTTAGAACAGTGGTTCCCAACCTGTGGGTCGTCAAAGCATGTTAAAAGGGGTCGCGAAGCTGTTGCTAATGCAAGAACAAAGGTGAATGTCAGTAGGACTGGGTACCGGTACGCTAGTGGTATATGTCTATCATGAGTATAATTTTTCATTGAGACATTTCATTCGGATTGCTTGTTGTAGCACAATATTATTGCATCAGTATGCATCGATTGTGATGTCATAACTATGACCACGTGACTCTTAACGTGCAATAGCTGCAAATTGGAACTCTATTAGGGAAGAAGCCTATAGTATATTATACAACAGAAATCAGTCAAGACTCGAAATTGGTAAAAATAGTTAAGGGGAACATGATACACAACTTCGCGTTAGCTGGACGGAGAAAAAAAAAACGAACGAAGAGATACTACAAAGGATTAACTGTGATCGTCGTCTGACGGACATGATCAACGAAAGAAAACTGAAGTTTATAGGACACATTCTGCGCAGGGACCACCACCTCGACAATGTGCTCCTGACCGGCATGGTCTACGGTCCTAGAGGTCGTGGACGTCCTAAAACGAGATACTGGGACGACATCAGGCAACTTCCCGGATTAGGTGACAGAGAAGCAATTCGACTCGCTCAGAACAGAATTGAGTGGAGGCGATTAGTGAAGAGGGCCACAGCGAGTCATCCGACTCAAACTGTGATGATACACAACTAGCTGCAGACCTACAAGGTCAACCATCGCACTGATTTGTTAATAAATGCAAGTAAAATATTTTAGTGCTTACTTTATAATTTTGCATTTAGGATAGAATATAAGCGTGGGTCACGGAATCTGCAAAAATTTGTAAGGGGGTCACTAAAGGCTGGTTTACACGATGCGTGGCGAAACGAGACGCAGACAAACGCGGTGAAGCGAATTATCTTGTACTGTTTACACGTACGCGCAGCGATGCGTATCGCCATGACAACAAGCGTAAACTATTTCGTTCGGTATTTGTTTCTTTCACAACAATTTTATTTGAAGCATTTTTTTCTGAATTTAAAATGCCGATAACAAGCATACGATCGCGCAGTACAAATGTAAAAATTATTCAACATCACGCAGCAGCACTTTTGCTGTCACGGCAGCAAAAAAAGAAAAGAAAAAATCGTACTGTTTGGGTTCATCCAATTTTACAAAAAAGAAAAGAGCTGGGTAGGCGTAGGCCTTTGCTTTAACACTATTGTGTCCCAACTTGTGTTACAAAAAATAACCGCCTGCATCTTATCACCAGGAGAGTTTCATCGCCTCATTAAAGAGCTACGGTTGGGACGGGAGAGTTCTTTCATCATATATTTTAGGATGAACCCTGACACTTTTGACCAGCTGGTCAACTATATATCGCCACTAATTCAAAAACAGGCTACAGTAATGCGAGAGCCTATATGCCCTGCTGAGCGCCTTGCTATTACTTTGAGGTAAATAAACAAGCTTGGTGCCAAAATGAAAAGTCCTACATCTTCTCTTTTGCAGATTTCTGGTAACCGGTGACAGTTACCAAACTATTGCCTTTTCCTACCGGACCAGTAAATCCACGGTGTCCAAAATAGTCCCGGAAGTATGTGCATCAATATGGACAGCTCTGCAGCCAGTATACCTCAAGCCTCCCACACAGGATCAATGGAAAAAAATATGTGATGAATTTGAAAAAAAAAAAATATGTGATGAAAGGGAGCAGGTAAACTTGCCCGATGATTCCCGTCTACCAGGATCAAACGTGGCATTACCCCATGTGTTTGTGGGAGATGAAGCGTTCCCTTTACAAGTAAATTTAATGCGTCCCTATCCCGGAAGACACCTTGACCCTTTGAAACGGGTTTTCAACTATAGATTAAGCCGTGCTCGTCGGGTTATAGAAAATGCATTTGGCATTATGTCCTCAAGGTTTCGAGTTTTTCGACGCCCAATATCTGTAGCACCTGCTAGGTGCGACAGCATTGTTAAATGCTGCACAGTTTTGCACAACTTTTTATGCAGCAAATCAGCATATTGTGAGGACAACGCATTTGAATATGAGGATCGCAATGGTCAACTGCACCAGGGTACTTGGCGCAACGAACAAGCCGCTCGTGCATTTGATCGATGCGTGCAACTTGGGCGTGGTCACTCGCAACATGCTGCATTTGTGCGAGACACTTTTTCGAATTATTTTTCAAGTGAAGTTGAAATGGTACCCTGGCAAAATAGAGTGGTGTTAGGGCATTAATTGGAAGCCTACATGTTAGGATTTGTACCACACTATTTTTTTTGTTATTTTTTAGAACATAAACCTGTACTAAATTTAAACGGTAAAAAATAAAACATTTCAATGGTTGCTTTGTATATTTATTTCTTATTGATAATCGTTACTGGTTGACTGAATGGCATCATCAACAATTTTTAAGATCTGCAATTTAACAGAGGATTTTAATTTTTTTGGTAACATTTTAACATCACTTGCTATTGCGGAAAAAAATGCATCATCCCCATCCGGTAATGTAGAAATTGAATCTGAGATAATAAAATTGAAATGTATGAATACGTTTATTTGAACATAAGGTTTTTGTTTAACCAAGCTTACCTGATGTCTCTTTTAATATCTTAAACAACTCTTTCTCCACATCTGTTGATGCGGGTCTTTTTGTCCTTTTAGCTGGTGTTGGTGGTGTAGCTGTTTCACACTGCAGATAACATATTTGATTAAAATTGGAACTTCAATATATTTTTAATTTAATTTCAGTATTTGAATATATACCGGTACGGTTATACGGTACAAAAATTTGGTATTGGCTAGTGCAAAATGTCAGTTGATATAGAGCCCACCTGAATTTGGTTGAAGGAGTCCAGCGGAAATGCTCCATCGCAGTCAATAACAACCTCTTCCATAGGAAGATTGATATTTGATGTAGTGCTAAAAAAAACTTTATGGTTATAACATAATTAGGCCATGTTGAGTAGTAATCTTCTGGTATAAACGCAATCTGAGATTGATAAGACAATCATGTTTATCCCCATGGGTGGGAAAACAAAGGAGTAACTTAACAGAGGCATTGCACTGTGTTGTGTAAAATACATTGATTTTAGTTTTTGTTGAACAGTTTAGTTCCAAGTATAAACAGGCAATGTTTGTCTGTTAAGTGCGTTACCCAAGAACACAAGCGACTGGCATGGTTGGTTTCGATCTCGCACCCTTATGTCTGATCCCACCCCATATCGATCCTCCGAACAGTTTAAATCATAATGTATACTTTCGATTTTGAATGAAGGGTTCCAAAAATCTTATCCTCTCCATAAGTGACCACACCGGAGAGAAGCTGCACCCAGCACCAGACTTTGTTTTGTTGGTCTGTGCCACCTTTTCCCTGCGATACTTATCTCGCAAGGATCGCCACTTTTTTTGGCATTCATCGACTGTAAAAAGAGATTAAGTCCAACCGATACAAGTATCAAAGAAGTCCCACCCATAATTGTAAATTGATTCATCTACCGGTATGTATTTGTTTTGATTACGATACGCAACACTAACAAATTTGTGTGAAGCTGAACTGTATGAATGTCTGACTGTTGGGTAATTTTTTAAAAACCTTTTTTTCAAATATAATTTTTTGTGAAACATGATACTAGTACCAGGTATCTAATTTAGGGGCTTATAAAGTATAATCTTTATCTTCTTGGGTGAATAAAAAACTGACTAAGAGGAAAATGTAGTCATAACTAATCAGTAGCCTGGCCTGACCACAAGTGTAGTCTATGGTGTATATGTAGGGTAGGTAGGCCACCCTGTAATTTCTAATTTATGCATGTCCAAATGTAAAAAAAAATGTATCTCGGCAGGTAGCCTAATGTCCAAATCAGTAACAAAACTGTAATCTTGACTATGCTTTATCTTACGCTAACCAGATATTTTCATTACAAATGAAACGTCTTCCCACGCCCTTTCTCGTAACACTTTGTCGTGGTATGCTGCCTCTCCTTTGTCATATAAATTCCTTCTAAATAAAACCTTGATATTTTTTACTGCGTACGAGGAAAACAATTTTACGTGAATTTCCTTAACGTCGTATTTATACCACCGGCGGGTGCCCCTTTTTCTTTTCGTTTTGGCTGGAAATTTTAAAATATGGACGAACTCTTTAAATTTTTCTAGGTTATTTGGGCTAAAGGTCGTGGCTTTGTATACTTTTATATATAAAAACGGAAGATTGCATCAATAAAGGATTTGACTTTCTTTTTAAGGGAATGGATAGCATTTTAAGCGTCGACATTTAATTTTATTATAAGGGTATCATGGTTTTACAACCATCATTCAAATATTTAAATTCTTAACTTAGCCACAGTAATCAATATCTATAATTATGATTTAATTAGTTTATTTAAACTACTTCGGCTACTTTATTTAAAAACTAAACAAAAAATAATTGGGTAAATGTAAACACAAATATATACTTTGGTTAATTTAACATATAATCATCACTTGTTGTTGGTTAATTAGTTATCGTTTTATTTTTTTCCGTATTTTTTATTATATCGGAAAAGCCAGCATCATTAAATAAGAAAATGCGCAATTGTGTTTAAAATTTAAATTCAAACCGTTCAAACGTCATAATTAATATTTACCTTTACATTGATATCTATCACATATTGTCTATAAAACAATGCCTATTGTGATGTTTGGTGATTTGAAAACAGCAACGGCGAATGATATTAGACGTTGGCTGATTAAAACCGAAACTAGCTTGATTTTTTATCAAAATTTCATAAGCGCACGCGCGATGGTGAAACACAAAACATGTCGAACAAAACACACAACAGAATTAAGTGTAAAATGGACGGTACAAATCCATAGCTTTATAAATACAAGGCAGGTGCGGTATTGAAACATCTTCAATAATAAATATAATCAAAACATAACATCGTTGTCATTAGATTCCAATTGTTTGAACTAAGCTTAAATTAATTTCTCAAGTGAAAGATTTAAAATTAGGATATAGATATTCATGTTTATCACCGTGAATGGGAAAACCAAGGGGGTTAAAACACGGGCGATCATCAGATCAGTTCGCGCAAACTGTCGGTTATAGGAGTTATTGCAGTGTGTTGTGTATGACATTATTGTCCTCACTGAACATGCTGTTTTAATCCGTTTTAATGAGCCGATCGAAACTACTAAAGCGCAAAGCAAATCTAAGTTAATGACATGGTCACACACATATGGGTGAATACAACATTTTTTTACTTTACTGGCACAAATTTAATATATATATATATGAATCGGTTCTTACCTTTTCGGGTGATTAAACAATATATTTCCCGAGTAAACTAACCAAATATCAGCTTCCGGCTGATTTTGAGAACCTACCTTTTGGTTGATCACACGCCGTACCATATATGCTAACCAGTCGAAAACGCCCAGTTAACGTGAAAAATTAAGGACGATGTAGTTTTTTTTGCGTCTGCGATAAACCTTAGTTACATTCCACTGTGATTTACCGCAACTCCACCAAATAAGGTCAAATAAGGTGTATTTTTAGCAGTTGGAACTTGTATTGCATTACCGCCGAAATGTGATAAATCGAAACCATTCACTATGACGGTTGTGTTACTTTTTGCCCTTCGCTTGATAGGATTTTGTGCATTAAGGTTGATGGTTAACTACAAGGTCCAACGCGCTATTGAGTTACTTACCTCGGACATTCTTGTGTAAACCAAAAAGACTTGAAGGGAAGAGTCACGTGGTATAGTTTATTTTATGATCCGACGTTACAGATAAATGGTATGCACAAAATTATTATGAAACAGGCGCTATATTATGACACGGTATACCGCAAAATTTTATCCCTATCCTGTCTGAACGGCGTTAAGTTGTTTGGTACTAATATATAAAAATCAATATGTAAGCCCGCTGGTGTACGAAAAGCTTATAATCCGCAGACAAAAATTCGCGTTTTAACCAGGAATCCCCGTATAAGTAGTAACGTGTTATTGCTTATACCATAGCATTACTTACGCCGCTCTGGGGCGATGTGGTAAATGATAATGGTCACAAACGAATCTGATAGTGTAAACTGCGAACAGTGTATTCAGATACGGCATTGAGTGACAAAACCACCAGGTGATCGAAACTCAGACCGGTTAAAATACTAAAATAAAAACAGTGTCATAGGCGGTACCCGATGTACAGTCGTACATGGTGGTTGTTTTATTACTTCCGGGGCATACATAGAACGTGTTACACTGCCGGTTTATACCAACTTGGTGCAGAACCAGAATAAACTGCTGCCCCCCTATAAGATATTGGACAAAACGGTGTTTACATCAAATAAAGTTTAGTTGTAAGTGAAACTTTAATATGAGGGAACGGAAAGTCATACTTGCCCCTTAAAGAAAAAGACAGTCAATATAAATACGGTCGTTCGTTAATGTGTAGCGTGTGACACAATTAGTTGTCAAAACTTCGTTTTGTTTAAAAACTTGGCCTTTGTCTTTTTTATCGCGTTTTTTTATTTGGACGTAGCACAGACTATTCATGTTTATCCCTGTTAAAGGTAAAATGCAAGGGCCGTTGTAACATCGTAAACTTACCTGACCCCTACTGCCATTTTAATGAGCTATTGTACTGTGATGAACAAAAACGTTTTTTTTGGTATTTTCTTTGTTTCCAGTAATAACAATTGTATTCCACAATTTTTCGATGAATTTAATATTTTTTAAATGGTACTGTCCGAGATAAAATATTTTTATTTTAAATCCGATTTAATGAAGTAATCAAAAAAAACTCCCTTTAAACAAAACTGCTCGAACCCTTTTCAACTGCGCAATACTTTTTTTCTAAAGACAAACGCTTAGTATCTAAGATTAAGAATAGGATTGTTATTTTTTAACCGAATGTTACTCACATATGGATCGACCGAGGTTTCAAACCCTTCTTGTTACAAGTAAAAAGTTTTGGACAAACTATGCCATAAGAGTAAGAGACATCTGAATATTAAAAAAATAAACACAAGATGGAGTGTGGAAGTTATATACAAATGATAATGACGAGTTCATGCCGATGAAATGATCTTTTTTTCTATTCTCTTCTTCCGTATTTAAGTCTTTGTCTGCAAACAAATTTTTTTTTATTAAAAAATGGCTATTTAAAACAAGTATCCAGCCCATGATGGGCGCAGCAATAAGATCGTTTTTTTTATGTATGAAGTGATATAATCCATGAATTTCAACGTATTTAATGTTTTTACGCCAAAACCTACCCCACACGGAGGGGGCACGTTATATCCGTGGTCACAAACGGATCTGGCGATGTCAAAGTAGGTTCCAGGCGGGCATTCATACATGGTGGGTGTGCCACCACTTGCCGAGCATTGGTAGAACTTGGTGCAAGTCCAAATGAAAGTTCCACTTTCCTGGTGGGGTTGGAAACAAAAGGTGTATATATATATTTTTTTTAATAAACATAAAGCCGTTTAAAGTATGATACTTGAGTCATTTTTATTATAAGTTTTATGCCCAATCGTTAGGCTACCTCATGGCTTTCGTCGTGGGTAGTGTAGCTGTTCCATTAGGTGTGGTATATCAATGAAACATCTATGTAATTTTAGTTCAATCTAACAAACCACTACGTTGGTAAGTGAAATGGCTGAGGACATAATTAACTAAACCAGAGGGTACTTTTAATTTAACAACCGTTTCGTTAAAAACTGCTCTATCCAGAATATGGAATGCCATATAAGGTATACCAGCCGAAAACGTCATGCAATTTAAATAGGGTCGTTCATGAGACTATCACGTTACACAGTTTGGTCCGGCCCGTTGGTCTAACGGTTAAGTGCGTCGCCTTTCATTCGAAAGGTTGCAGGTGCAAAACTGGGCGCTAGCTAGTCGGTTGTGTCCTTGGGCAAGGCACTTTACGGACATTGCCTGAACTCAGCGGATAAATGGGTTCTACCAAATTGAAGGAACGTGTATATCATATACAACACACTGCTATAGCTCCGGTAACCCGACGACGGGATGATCTGACGATTGCCCGTGTGTTAACCCCCTTGGTTTTTCCATTCACGGGGATAAAGATGAATATCCCATCCTAGTTAGTTGTTAAAGCTGTAATACTATGAAACTAAATCATTCATGTATCGTTTTAGATAAAATAAACTATTTTAAGGTGAGTCAAACAGAACGTACTGGAGACATAATGCTATTTCACAGATACTAATTGACTGGATTTAATTTTGCCCAAGACTTTACCAAAACTCAAGGCAATTTCAGTAACCAAAATATTTTAAATAGAAGCAAGTGAATCTTTGTAAATCGCAACTCATTAAACCACTAAAATATTACACTATAAAATGTGCACTGACGTGGCAAACTGGTTGATCGGAAGCTTCAGTTGACGATGTTGATGACGCTGTACTACTTGTTGGTTTGATTGTTGTTGTCGCTGCTTCTGTAATTGTAGCTGCTTTGGTTGTTGTTGTAAGTCTGCTGATCAAAGAAGTCGTTGTTTCTGTTGCTGTGCTTGTTATTGGTACCTGCCAGAAAATGCGGTTTGCCCCATGGTTTTGTATTGGTAAATATAATGTTTCAGTCAATTGCTTATAACCGGATTTCTACTGCTATCGCGTGACTAAAAGTACAACGCAACGGATGAATAAACAATACAAAAAAAGATTAAAATACGGACAAAAGTGTTGGGGTGGAAAATATCTAGTTAGGTGTGTTCTTGACAAGTATATAAACAGGAAATACCTGAACCTTATATGAAGTAATGGGCCTAACTTAAACTTTGCTATTTTGCAATCGTATTTAACACACTGCATTAGCTCCGGTGTCTAGAACCCTGCTTTAATGGAAATACCCAGGATGGAGGGGGTAGAGTTGGGCCAGTTCCGACAGCCACATCTGCACAGCCGTAGAACTCCTCCTGCGGTCCACATCCCGTGCAGTAGTTCCCATCATCATCGTATCCCCAAGAGTTGCCTGGAGAGAAGTTTGGCTTAATTTCAAATATGATACTTTTGGTTATCGCTATGTGTGAGACAATGAAGGTGTTATAACACGGGTAATTGCTGTAGATGATGTTTAGCCCTTTACCTTAGGTAAGGAGGATAGGATAGAATATTCATCTTTATTCCCATGAACATCAGGAAAATCAGGGGGGTTAACACACGGGCAATCGTCATATCACCTCGCGCCCATCGTCGGGTTACCGGAGCTATTGCAGTGTGTTGTTTATGATAGACACGTTCCCTTAATTTGGTAGAACCCATTAATCCGCTGGGTTCAGGCAATGTCCGTAAAGTGCCTTTTCCAATGACACAACCAACTAGCGACCAGTTTCGCACCTGCAACCTTTCGATTGAAAGGTGACGGACTTAACCGTTAGACCAACGGCCTGAACAGACCTTCCCGATTGCAAGCAACTTCCAATAAGTATCTTGCTTAAGAGCCCAACAAACAGTTAGTTCAGTTAGTTCTTTTTCAGCGAATACATTTTTATGTTTCACCCCATTAGCAATACTTACCCGCGTGGTACCTCCACTGTATAACACACTGTGAACACGTCAAGTCTGGTGGTAGTTTCAACCTAATGGTGTAAGTCGTCACTGTGGATCCTGGTTTCTCGGGAAAGTACTGAGTGCCCCCATCTTCTAGTTGTAGCAGATTTCTAAGATGCAATTATTTTGGTTAAGTTTGTTTGCTTCCACGACAAAAAAAACATAAAAAGGACCAAAAAATACAGGAAAAAATACGGCAGTATTTAAAACACGTATATATTTAAATTATCGAATAAGAGCTGCCCGAGTAAAAGTATTGAATCCTAACAACTGCACTAGGCAAGAGATCAATAGGCGGTTTTGTTACAAGGGTTAAGTATTAGTATAGATTAGAACTTGTATCTATGAGTAAAATATCGACAAAAATGTTCTTCTGTATTTAGCTGTTAAAATTAAAACAATATAGTAACATATACTCTTTAAATCATTTAAAATCGTCAACATACCATAGGCGACGGCTGGATGCTGATATACGTTTACACAGTAGGCCATAAATCCGTATATACATACGCATAAACAATATTTTAATACATAGTACGACGTACGATACATATATCAATTCCATATAAAAATTCCATATTATAAAAACGGTCTTGGTGACGGTCTCATCAGCGGGTTGAACCCTAGCACATTAAAAAAATCGTTAGACGTTTACCCACTTGTCCAAGCACTCCTGGGTAACTGGTTTGGTTGGATTATCCCATTTGCACAATCTGAACTCGAAGAATCCTAAATGATGGGCCGTCAGGTCAACCTTAGCTTCGAACACAGAACCTGTAATTTACATTCGGTTGTGCTTTATCTTATCCCCAAGTTGTGCTTTATCTTATCGTATATGATAGTCTTTTTTACTATCACCCTTGGGATTATCGGAGTTAAAATTTAAATGAAACAAAAATGTTAACGTTCTACTCGTGTCAAGTCACACGTTTTACTCGTGTCAATTTGTAGTCTCCAAATTTCAGTTTTGAACGAAAATCACTATTCGCCATCAGACAGAGCACAGGCGAATAACAAGCGCATATTATGATAATTAAACTTTTCGAGCAACTGTCAACGGTCTTACCTACTTTCAATTAACTATGAGACTTGGCTACTTTCAATTAAACAGGAAAACGCTTACCTGGCTGGTACTGCCTCACAATAATTCCCTTCCCGTATTTGCCGCCCGCCTCATTTTCCCGCTCTTTGTCATACGCATCGCCGCATATTCCACATTTCCCATCGAGGTTTACTTGGTGCTGTGTGGATTTACGTGTTAACACGCCAAATGCAATCACAGCAAATAATAGAAAAAAATTAAAAAGTAGTCCCACCAAATGACAGAGAAGTTTATATACAAAAGAAATCCACAATTTGTAGATGATATTGAAGTCTTAATCATATACAACAAACTGCAATATCTGCAGTAAGCTTCGGCGGCATACCGCTCTTTTATGTAATCTAAATCGTGTGATGTATTTGTCGAATCATCTGACAGCGGATTATTAGGTTCTTCTAAAAAAAGGAAAGTGTGAAATATGCAGAACACACTGCAAGAGCCCCGGTAACCCGACAGTGGGCGCGAGGTTACCCGACGATTTCCCGTGTGTTAACCCCCTCGTTTTCCCATTCACTTGGATAAACATGAATATCCTATCTTGTACTAAACTACCCAAAGCAAAAAGTTGGACCAGTAAGTGTGAGCATATTGATCTTTATTTAGCACCACAATCAATCTAGTAACGGCATATGCTTTCTCACACTCGCATTATAGCAACCACAAAAGACAATTTTTGTCCACCTACATATTTCGACTTTGAGCACGCTTTAATACGATGTGGTATATATTATTTACTTGAAATCCTCCGCAAAAAAGTTCGTTATCCCCATAGTTTGGTTCAATGATGGATTTGTATGGGGCGATAGCCGGATCGGTGTCCCAGAATCTCCAAAGAGAAGACCTATTCGGTGGTTCCATCATTCGACCGTGGGGTCGGGCGGTATGTATCAGCATCAGCGCTACAAGTCCTGTATAGATGGATGAGTAAAGTCCAAGCTTCTTAGTTAAAATATTAAGCTGTATTACTTAATTAAGTTTGCCCAGCATATTTTTTTAACAAATAAAACCTAAATAACATGTTGTAGATGTACAGTTAACCAACCAAAAAAAGTTCCTACGGTATGACAACTATTAGGAATTTACAAAAGTATTTTTCTTTTCTTTGTTGCTTCGGTTATATGACAATAAAAAACAAATGACAAAAATCTTACCTTTAAGAATCATCATTGTGCTCTTTAATGTATGCTCGACGAAAAAATTATACTCTGATCTTTTCGTCCCTCCGAGTTTGCTTTATATATATTCATGTTTTTAGCGCTGTAAAACTGAATTGTTTGTCAGACTTGCTTTGTACACAAATGGTGTGCTATTAGAACAGCTTGGATTTTTATAGCTTACTTGGACAGTATTATATATTAGTAGTTTTGATTTAATAAATTTAGTATTTTCAATTCTTGGTTGGGCGTTAGCCTTTTCCGGCGACTATTCTAATTAATGTGTCATTGATTGTTATTTACCGCCAATAGTTCTATTGCAAATTAATGGACAGTATGTGCATACTATTGCTGCAAAATTGTACATGGTATAAACCTTGTTTAAGCAAACGTAATAATCATGGCCAAACAAATAACGTTTCACGACTTTAGATCTAAGATTCATTTATAGACCGTGGGCCTTTTATCTTTTACGTCATGTAAAGGGGACGCCTTTGTAATTCGTAGCTATAAACAGGACAAACTTGGTAAGCAGGAAGTTGGTTATGCTTAAAAAACATCTTAAATATTTTTCTCTCATAAAATGGCCTTTTTTTCTCTCATAAAATGATCATTATGTTTTATGGCTGTAAAATTTTCCTCAGAATGGAGCTGTGTCATTGAACCCATTTTCCAATAAAAGTAATTTTGTAGAGGATGGTAAAAAAGTTTTTTTTTATTTTATTTTGACTATGAGAAACAAATAATCGTGTTTAAACGTTGTAAAAATTTCAAAACTTGTCATCTTTTGGCATTCGTTGTAAAATGGTTATTAAATTCAGGATTATGCGTTCAGCCTTGTTGTCAACACGCTTTAAAATGCTCTCATTACCTTTTTCTATTTCAATCATAAGTTAGGAGTAGGAAAACGCAAGGGCGTTGTCACACGGGTAATTATCAGATTACCTCCCCCAACGTCATTTGCCGAACCTAGTACAGTGTGTTGTTTACCCATTGCTCCACTGAGTTCAGGAAATATCTGTTAAATTTCAAGCCGAAGACACAACTGACCCCGACCAGTTTTAAACTCACATCCCTTCTGCTTAAAGGCGACACACTAACCCACTAAGCCATTCGGTCGGAAATTCTATTCCATGTATAATGCAAAAACGGGGAACCGGCCAAATAAAACTTTGTCTGAGCACCTAACGTATAATAAAATGAATCGTTATTGAAGAATACGTGGACGCAGTTTTTAATGCGCTAAAACGGTGAACAAGGCAAGCGTTAATAAATTGAGACAGAAAGAAGCATAGAGTTTAACCTTACTGTTTTATTATCTAGGATTAGCTTAAAAGACAATAGTAGCGTTCTACTACCAGAAATTATACGAACGACCTACGCAACGTAAACAGAAACAATGTAATTATGACTCGTAAATAAGTTTATTTCGCAACAACAACTATTACAACATGAATTGTGGGCACAATACATGATTCAGTGGTTCTATAAAGCAGTGTAACTCCTGCTTGCATTATGGGCAGAAAAATGGCAAATTTCATTAAACATCACAGTCAGCATTGTGATGTCAGAGTACGTGTATTTTTAATGAGATTTAAGTGTCATATTTGATTGTCCAAAATTGTCACTACGGCAAAAAATAAAACTTTCTACCCTAAAATATTTGACGGTAAAAGAAAATATTGGAAAGCTGCCAGCATGAAAGCATATTACAGTATATACAGGTATAATAATCATAAACAACATACTATAATAAGCGAAGTCTGTTCAAGTGTTTAATGCAAAAAAAAACAATTTAGAATTGTGTAGAGACTGCTGCTGTTAAAAAGATGAATTTTTTTAATGCCATTGCATATTACACATTCGCTTATATTAACACTGATACTAAAAAGAGTGATTTCCAATAAGTAAAATTATCGGTTCTTATTTAAGATACAGGAATGTATTTTTAATCAATAGACTTAATCGTTTTGCAGATCAATTCTTAATCCCAGGACAATATAAGATGAAAACGTCATATCATTGTTACACTGTGATTTAGTATTGTACATTCGATTTATCCTTTAGGGCTAACCAAAGGAATAAACATTTCAGCGATTTAAAAAGGAAAAATCATTATTTGCAAACGAACTAAGATAAAGGAAAAGAATCAGTTTGAAGAAATTTGAAAAATACGGAAAAAGTAAAAATCTGTATTTTTCTTTATTTACTTGGTGACAATTTGCTTCAAGTCCCAAAGCTGTGAAAATAATTTTATTACAATTCAAAAAATGTACTGTTTTTAGTGTAAAACAATATCACATAGAGTCCTTCAAATTTGTGGGAATGTTGGATAAATGTTAACTTCCTCCCTTTAAATTCCTAAATCTTTTGTAAAAATGTCACGCTGTTTATTTATTTAGTTACTTCGGCATCCTTAATTGCCCCAAAAAGGTCCCATTGTGTATGAATGTGGACATTGTCATCAAAAACTGACACACCTACTCGTAAAACTATGACTAGCCTCAGCCTTTTTCCACACACTTGGTAAAAAAATTATGGTATTAAACTTACATCATAATTATTTTAATATCAAACTTACAATTTGATGCAAGTTTAATATCATAATTATTTTTACCAACAAGGACCCTAGCGCTAAATGACTATGTGTGAAAAAATTTATTTCCCTGAAGTTACAGAATTATAAAAAAAATGTTACAATAGCACCACCACCTTTTATATCTCTATGAACATCCTGTTCTCACCTTTATTGTTCGATCGTTGCCGGTAGATACGAAACGACATTTCGACCAATCAGGATAGAGCATAATTGTGCTTTGTTTTAAATCATGGAACGTGGCTGTTGGTGCCCTCCTGTGGATAATATATGGTGAGTTTGATGTTTCTATGTCATATTTAACATAGTATTTATTTTACTGCTGCTCAACTTTTATTTCTATTGCTTAGTTTGGTCTATACCAGCATTTCTCAAACTATGGGTCGCGACCCACCGAAAGCAATCTTGGTGGGTCGTGAAAAGTTATAGAAAGCTCTGATTAAACTATACTGGCTATTTCCTATACAAAAATCAAGGGGAAATTATCATAATTGTGATATCACACAATCTTGAATCGGGGCATGATCCCAGATATGTGTTTTTTTGCAACGATAGCGTAACCTAGAAACCAACAACAACTATATATAAAGTTAAGTGGGACGCCATAAATTGTGGTAATTAATAGTGGGTACCAACTCTAAAAACTTTGAGAACCACTGGTCTATACTATTTCTATATTATAGTCCAGTGCGAGTTTTCAATTCCTATCACACTAATAATATCTTTTTAAAGGCAATCACATTAATTCCTATTACAATAATTTAATGTGATTGCCTTTAAAAAGATATTATCAGTCAAAACATATAGACTTCATATATTGCTATCAATCACATCAAAACATATTGATAATTTAGAGATTTCAATTAAAACTATACTCATGTACATCATTAAATATTTTATATAAAATTCAAAACACATGTACTTTATACAGATGTCAGTCAAAACATGAGTAATTCACAAATTCCACTTGCAATATAATTTTCGACCCAATCCATAGAAAGCAGAATATTCCAGAACTTACTGTTCCTCAGTGACAGATTCATGGCATTCGTCGCAAACTCTGACCTCGAACTCGAACCCGAACAGCGGGATAGTTGTGCGTTTGCTGCTACAACTTGCACAAACCGCTATCCCACATTTCCTATGTTTGACATTAGATAGATGTATAGATTAAGATTTTTGAAGTTAATATGCAAAATAGATAATGTTTGACATTAGATAAGCAAGGCCAAAAATCCATAAAATTTCAGGGGGGTAAGAATTTTCATTTTGTGGAAGCTTACGCGAGTACATCTTTCATGCAAGTAAATAGTTTACCGCGACTGTTTTTTATGATGTTTTTGTAAGTATTATAGACTTCACCATTCGTACCATCATGTGTATAATAAAAACGGTCGCTATGATACGGATTTTTTATTCCTTTATAAGCCAGAGTTAATTCTTACTTGCACGGCATGGGTAGCGTGAGTAAACTTGCGCGAATTTTTGGCATTGGAAAAGTGTACAATATAGGTTAAGATAATTATGAGTGTTATAATATCCAATGCACAGTCATGTTACTAAAACTTCTGAACTGTGTTGTATACATTGGGAGATGTTGCCATAATTTTTAATACACTGGGACTGGGTTCATGCTAACTTCAGTATGTGTTAAACCGTGTGATAACTGTACCATGTTTTACAATTCACAAGGGTCAAACATAATTAAATTATTGAACTATACAAAAAAACAATATCCTATAAATATCCTATTCCAAAAGCCACAACCAACTAGTTAGAGACTGGTTTTAATCCTGCAAGGCTTACTGGCTCCCATTGATTCCACATACCGTAGATTATACAAAAAAAAGTAAGGTTAAAACAATTAGCAGTCTAACAAAATATGATAGTGTATTGGGAATTCGAAAGTCAATGATGGAATTAAAATATTGTTTTAGTCATGGTGACTTAGTATATTGTGGTGTTCTTACGACATGCCTGTCATGGTCATAACAGTTCGTTCTACCGGGGATAAACACCAAGGCTTGTTTGGGTGGTAAATAATGGACTTTTATCCATTTACTTAGTCAATGGGTATTTTCCTTTATGGTGTTGCAAAGCAGGGTTCGAATTAGGGGATCGCGAATCGCTATTCGCGAACCGTTTTATAAAGTTCGCGAATTACAAAATTTAACAAAATCGCGAAAATATAAATTACCGTTACTGATTTTGCGCACTTTTAATAATAAATCATCAACATGTTAATATAACATCGTTTGCCTTCCACATAACATTTAACAATGGAATTACTATTACATTTATTTACCTTGCCTTTACTTTGCATTATTGACGCATAATAAGCATTTCTATCAAAACGCAACAATAGCCATTATGCGTTAATATACCACGATTCCTTTATTTATGATTGGCAGAGATGCGACACACCCCTTTATAATAAGGTTATATGGTGTTTTAACAAGTAAGATTACTAGTTTCAAAGGCTTCGTTTCGTCGATATTCGTCCTATCCTACACGCATTAACTTACGATACGTTTATTGTAGTTTATTATTACTACTAAATAACGGTACTGTTTGCTTAATGAATTTTCTTTCTGGCTTTAAAGATTAGTTTGAGAGGTTCTGAAACCGCATTCTAAGGAAATTTAACATGGGGTAATGCGCGAAAACGATTTTCTCCTAACCCACGCATTTCGCGAATCGTTTCAAAATCGTTAATTCGAACCCTGCAAAGTATAAACAAGTGAACATATATAGTGTAACCCAACTGCTGCTACATGGGATGAACTTTTAAATGGAAAACTAAAGGGAGGAAAAGAGGGAAGTAGGGAAGGTGGTTAACTTCTCACCAAGATAGAGGTTATGGCAATAGGGTCAGTGTTGGGGTTGGGGTTAGTTCTGGGGTAAAAATTAGTGTTTAGGCCAGGGTTAGGATTAGTTTCCATAGTTTTAGTAAAAAGTTTCATTATTTTCCTCCTTTAGTGCCTTTAGTATTACCCAACCTTCACAAATTGAAATATCTTTATTATCTTTACCTGCAGTGATGTTGCCTCAATCCCACTGTCTTGTCACTCCACATTTGCTTGAAGTTCCAGAAGAAGGGTTGCTTGCACTTGATGCACTGGTTGGACTCCTGCCATATTGGTGTCTGCGAAAAAGAATGTTGGTAAAAAAGATAAAAATTTGAACGCGATTATGGATAAAACAGAAAGTTGAATCTGGAAAACTAAAAAATACCTCTAAGAACAACTTGATGGGTTTGTGTGTTTACATCATTTATAAAAATTTATTTAAACCATTTAAAAATATGTTTGAACTGTTTAAATAAAATGTGTCTACACCATTGAAAGAATGTAATTACATTATTGTTTAAAACATTTTTTTAGTTATTTAAAAAAACTTAAAAAAACAAACTTACATTTAAATAAA
>CH000110.1:610724-636826 GCA_000149265.1 Ciona savignyi | reverse complement strand
TCCCACTTTGGTAGGGGCTAATCATGCAAGTGCTAACACAAGAAGCGGTTTAAGTTACACAAAATATGTAAACCGGGTAAACTTTGCTTTCTTGTGTCCTCATTATTTATTACGGAGTCAAAAAATGAATAAACTAACCTAAATTTAATTAAAAATATGTGGTAGATTTTGCTCAAGATTAATTACAATTGCCTCTGTGAGTTTCACAACAGAAATTAAGATTGTTTCGCGACGTCTACCAGTACCAGTAACATATGTTATTGACACTAAATTTACTTGTTGAAATGGTCGTATGTGGCATTTTAGGTGATTGGTAAAACATCACACAAACATTGAAAGGAACTTTATGTAATGCAGAAAACAAAAGAAAATCATGTAACAGGTAATTGTAAATAACAGTATCAGTATTAACACCATTTGGGTCTAAAATTCCATATTGGATGAAGTAGAAAATAAAATAGAAAATACAGAAATATTAAGTAAAAAATACCAGCGATGTAAGGTATAATCAACTTTGGCTAAAATTCCATATTGGATGAAGTAGAAAAAGAAGAAGAAAATAAAAAAAAATTGTACTATTAAAAAATTCAAAAACAGGTGATCAATTATCCTGAGCAATAAATTGAAAAAGCTAAATTGTAGTTTATGTACTGAGTCTTATTCACAAAATTGGCAATATCATTTTTGCTTGAATGCATTTTGAAACTGTTGCTTCGATAAGTTAATGCAGTCTCTGAGGAACCATCTTTCGCATTTGTCGCAGCATATCTAAATAAAATACACAGTTCAGTTTTTCACACACTCAACAAAGGTTATTTCTGGGCTCTGGGGGAAAACACTTAATTTAGTTTATTAAATGTCAAAGCATCAAAGTTATAGCCATACGTCTAATCAATTAACAGAAGATTACTGTTCATCCCATTGAGTCCAACTTGCTTTCCCTAGGTTAATGCATTTTGTTTATTATTTAAATTAAATAAACTAAATTACTTGGTCGAAATCACAGCGTAGTGGTGTACACAGTATCAAAACCAATGCATATCATTTTATTCACATATAATTAGTTTGACCATGATATTACAAAGGTTAATATTCAACAACTGGAGTGACTCAGTGTCATCCATATGTCAACCACCACCATTTGTAAAACACATTTTGACTCTGATATATGTGTATAATATATGCAAGCAGGGTCTTTAACGACAATTGCTATATTTTATACGCAGCTTACGTAGTTTGTTCCTGCAAACATAAACAAATAGGCCCTAACCTAATAGATATAGTAACTCACATGACTTTGATGTGTCTACAAAACATTTGGGGTTTAACCTGGAGGAAAACCTGTACTTGCCAAATACTGAGTAACTAACTTTTCGGGATTTTTTTTTTAAGAATTATAGCAATCATTTTTTAAAAGTTTGTAAGTGTATTGTCACCAAACACATGTAAGGATGTCTTGTTACGCCATAATTATTTAGGAGTTAAATTAAAACTTGCAATATCATTAGCTAATTAATGATGGTGGTTGAAATTTGCACCTAAAATTTAAATTTTAAATGTGTAGATGCTTTTCAGTGAAATTATTTTAGTTGTATAATTTCCCATACCATAAAATGCTCGATTTCTTTTTTGTATTACAACCATATTTCTTCACAATCAACGACATCTTGACTGGTTTCTTCTGGCTGGAGAGCCTAAAAAAATTAACATATAATTGAATGTAAACAAGTATGTTCAGGTATATAGATTTTTTGATACAGGGAAATGCTTAGTATATAAAATATGTCTAGATCGTAAAAGTAAACTGGTCTACGGAAACAATTTGCCCCGTTTCCATCTCCTATTATAATTCTTGGGTTAACCACACTTTACACATGTAAAGTCATACTCTCTATTCTGCATTGCACAAAAATAATAAAACCTATTTCTTAAATCCTTAATTGGGATTGACCCAGAACTTTCTTTATACATAGCAACATAGGATATTGTTTCAGATCTAAATAACCTGAGGGACATCCTCATACAAGTATTTATCAGATTAACTTATGCCCCACTTAAGGAATTTTTTTTTTAATTTGATGATCAGTTAGGTGTAGATAAGGCCCCAGTCCCTTACTCAAGGACACAACCAATTACCAGTTATCGCTTTTTACACAACTAACTTTTGTATTTTACCCACCACCTTTTTCTGTAAAACTGAATCAATCTTAATCAACTACCTAATGATGATTATTTATTAAAAAATCATGCTCTTAATACTTAAAATTCTCAGTTCAATAAATATGTACTACACGCTTTTCAATGCAAGTAATAAAATAGTTAAACCATGTTTGATACACTTACTTTCAGCATATTACATAGACATCATATAACAAGTAATTGATAAAGGAGATCTTACAGTCACAACAATAAACCAAGTTCTAAACTAAAGTTTTTGTGGTTCAGCATGAAAACAATTGTGTTACCTACCCATAAAAGAGCAAAACAACTCAAATGTTTTTTTACCTGTTATTGAATGTACATGCTTATTCATCTCAGCTTCAATATTTTTCATTCCACTTTTTTTCTTTTGCTGCAATTCGAAATACCAGTAAAAGATATACAAATTGTCTTAACTAGTTAAAACCTTACTAACAATCCAAACAGAACATATTAAAATTGTTTACGAAGACAAATACTCCTATGATAGGATAGGATAAGATAGGATTTTCATGTTTATTCCCGTGAATAGGAAAACCAAGGGGGTTAACACACTTGCAATCATCAGATCACCTTGCGCCCAGAGCTATTGCAGTATGTTATATAGAATACACCCATTCCTTCATTTTTGTAAAACCCATTATTTCGCTGGTAAAGGCAATGTTCAGTAAGTGTCTTCACGAGGACACAACCGACTATCTTGCGACCAGTTTCGATTCTACAATCCTTCGGATGAAATGCGTCGCACTATACCACCAGACTAACCAGTCGAACCAGAATGATTTCTTATTTTTCATCAGATAAGAAAAAAATATTGGTTATACATATGCCTAATCTTTCTTTATTGTTATAGTTATGGTTAGTTGATTGGTTAATATTAGTGTTGGGGACAAGTTAGAATTAGATTTCCTGCTTACTGAGAATTTTCTCTAATCACTTTTTCTCCTTTTCAAAACACAATTAATTTTCTGATATAAAATGATTAATCATGATAACATACAGATACAGTAGATTCCTAGATGCGTTAATATTTGCAATACTTTTGCCATTTGAATTATAATCAATTCGGACGAATTATACAAATACTGATTAATTGTTACCTATGCTACATTTTTAAGGGTCCTTTAAACGATAGCTTATTTCCATCTTTTGAAATATTGAATGTGGGCAGTGCCGCAGTGGTAGTGGCTGCGCTGCCTTTCTGTCCGGCCCGGTGGTCTAGCGGTTAAGTGCGTCGCCTTTCAATCGAAAGGTTGCATGTGCGAAACTGGTTGCTAGCTAATCGGTTGTGTCCTTGGGCAAGGCACTTTACGGACATTGCCTGAACCCAGCGGATTAATGGGTTCCACCAAATTGAAAGAACGTGTCTACCATACACAACACACTGCAATAGCTCCGGTAACCCGACGATGGGCGCGAGGTGATCTGACGATTGCCCGTGTGATAACCCCCTTGGTTTTCCCATTCACGGGGATAAACATGAATATCCTATCCTATTCTATCCTTTCTTTAAGACTTTTATTAGAATGTCCTGGACAAAGTATTCGACACGGAAAAACATATCCTAAAATGACACATAATAATTTAGTAAAAACTTTATTTGTCCATAAACCATTATGGTTATGTAATTAAAGGTTTCAGGTTATATATATATTTACCTTTCTTTTAACCAATATGCCATGGCGGCATGGCTGACTGATAAAACCCAATGTTTTTAATGTGAGTTTTGAATTCTTTTGAGGAAAGTGTTGACAAATCCCTCTCATTACACACCATACACTTATTTTCGGACATATTGGATATGGCATCATGATCTCCAAGGTGATATCAAAATGTATCGTACTCTTATTTTCTAAACAACTTAACGATATTTGGCAGTCAAATCTTAATAAATACACCTAATTAAAACCAATGCGCTATTGTTTTCACATAAAAACTATTTCGATCGAATTCAAAGAAATTTTAGTCAGGAAGCTCCTCAATATTCTTAGTCATCTGCAACACTATTCAGAAACATCTTTCTATTACCTTCGTCTGATTAAAATCAATGCGCTCTTATGCTGTTTTAAAAAGTAACTAGTCGCCTCTAAAAAAGTGTCGTGTCGCCTCTGAAAAAGTGGCGTGTCGCCTCTGAAAAAGTGGCGTGTCGCCTCTGAAAAAGTGGCGTGTCGCCTCGAAAAAAGTGGCGTGTCGCCTCTGAAAAAGTGGCGTGTCGCCTCGAAAAAAGTGGCGTGTCGCCTCGAAAAAAGTGGCGTGTCGCCTCGAAAAAAGTGGCGTGTCGCCTCAAAAAAAGTGGCGTGTCGCCTCTGAAAAAGTGGCGTGTCGCCTCGAAAAAAGTGGCGTGTCGCCTCTGAAAAAGTGGCGTGTCGCCTCGAAAAAAGTGGCGTGTCGCCTCGGAAAAAGTGGCGTGTCGCCTCGAAAAAAGTGGCGTG
Source organism: Ciona savignyi (assembly GCA_000149265.1). Classification (NCBI taxonomy): domain Eukaryota; kingdom Metazoa; phylum Chordata; class Ascidiacea; order Phlebobranchia; family Cionidae; genus Ciona; species Ciona savignyi. The sequence goes on along the minus strand of CH000110.1, from coordinate 632,195 downwards.
TCGCCTCTGAAAAAGTGGCGTGTCGCCTCGAAAAAAGTGGCGTGTCGCCTCGGAAAAAGTGGCGTGTCGCCTCGAAAAAAGTGGCGTGTCGCCTCGAAAAAAGTGGCGTGTCGCCTCTGAAAAAGTGGCGTGTCGCATGCGTCATTTTTTGGTGAACAGCCCGTCTCTTTTTGGTATATTAAACGAAAATACAAAATAACCTTTGTAATCACGCTATATCCGTGACTTAAATGATATTTACATTCGAAAACCTATCGGCTGTGAGCAGAACGCTGACTACAATATGCTGACTGCAATATGCCCGAAAAAAGGTTAAAGATCGACATCGGTACCGTTTTTGTTACTTCTCTCTCTAAATTATCTATCGATTTATGTTAGTTGAGTTTTCAACACTTTCATACCCATTATATCTGGGACTTATCATTGAATATCCCTTCTATTACATGCAAGTTTAACTGTCTTAAAATTTGGAGTGCAAGTCCTTTCCAGTTAAGAGATATCGGCGATAAAGTAAAAAGTTCTAAAAACGGGCTTGTGTTTATAGATTGCGAGGAATTCCTCTTGTTGTTTTGTACAGGTCGAGGAGAACTGGGAAAACGCTGAAGAGTTATCACAACGAAAATCGCCAGATTACTTTGCGTATGCGTATATGGCATTATCGCACAGCTAACTGTCAGATTATCTCACACCGTCGGGTTATCTGTGCTATTGCAATTTGTTGTATATGATTATGTCGATGTTTCAGTTTGAGTATTCCGTTAATCCACTGGGCCCAGGAAATGCACGATCACCATCTTGCCCAACGATATACACAATTTGCTCACGACTAGTTTCGATCACAAAACTCCTCATTATGCTGTCTGAAGCGCGACCTATAAGCTTACAAGCCAAAATTTTTAATTTACAATGTTCTTAGGTAATCCACTTTTAAAAAGAAGCGAAACCAACACAAATATTCATTTTACCGTCGTGGTGATGACGTCACAGTAAAACCGCTCGAAATAGTATGCGTAAGGTAAACATTAGAATCTCTATGGCTACGCAACGCTAATTCGATTTAGAGTAAACGTCTATTAGGCATGGTTGTCGATCAGTTTGTTTACGTCATAAAAGTTTATTTAACTTTAGTTGGGCTAACCACAATAGTCAGGCTAAAATTGAGTTGCTTACCCTATGAAATCAACTCTTTAATCGCTCAATTGATAAAACATTGAAAGTTCCTGGTGTTTCTATTCAGAAAAATCTTCTATAACCATTAACCAGTGAGTTTGGATTTAATTAAAATTAAAATACCAATAGAGAATATTAAAACTATGATTACCAATGTATTTGCAGTTTGAGTTTTTGCCTGTGTACGATTTAGGATAGGATAATATAGGACATTCATGTTTATCCCCGTGAATGGGAAAACCAAAAGGGTTATCACACGGACAATCGTCAGATCACCTTGCGCCCCCATATGGAAAGTACGTCAATTTTCGCCGAGATCTCGAGTGTGCACGCGCCAAATATTTAAGTGTGCAGTGTGCAAACGTCCAAGAATGCACACTTCAAGTGTACACACAATCTCCTTTTCATAACTCTTTTACCAAAATCTTAAAAAACATATTATTCTATCCTCAATCTTTCGTGTCCGTCAGCTAACATATCTATCTACGCAACTAAAAATGTACGGAAAGTAAATTACCCGAGGTCCAGAGGTAGGTTTACAAGTTTATTGGAAATTATACGATGTTTATACTGCCAGCTCGCGAGCGTGTGTGAAATTACCCAAGTGTGCAAAAGATGCAGGTGAAAAAAAACTCGAGTGTGCAGCTGCCGTACTTTCCATACTGGACTTGCGCCCACCATCTGGGTACCGGAGCTTTTGCAGTGTGTTGTGGGGTGCTTCTAATTACTACATTGTTGTTTGGATCGAGTGCTTGAAATCCTAACCCTCCAAACGCTCCCTCCTAACCCCTCCAAAGTGCTTGGAATCCTAACCCTCCAAATCTAGTGATCCTGTAGTGATTAGAGGTACCATGTGTTATTTATTCACATTTTTCTTCAATTTAGTAAAACCCAGCAATCCACTGGGTTCAGGCAATGTCCATAAAGTACCTTGCCCAAGGACACAATCGACTAGCTAATGACCAGTTTTGAAACTACCACTCTTCAGTTTAAAGTCAACGCACTAATCCACCAGACTATTAAATCGGATTTGGAAACATTTTGCTTCCGTTATAAAACATTTTATTTTATATATTGTTTATGTGCAATATATGTGTGAACACTCTATTTCTAATATGCATATATTGGTACTTAAAAATCCAACAATAAAATAAATTTAATTAAATTGTGACCTGATGCATACATGTGCTTAATCTTTATATAACACTAGCCCGTAGATTTAAACAGGCTGTCTATACATTAATATATCATATTAGAATAGTTTCAGCAAAATACTGCAGCCATGTAATATTCAGAAAAAAGTGACACATCTTTTTCCACCACTGAAAAACATAGCTAGCCTCCCTTATAAATCTAATGATACTGTAACAAGTAAATTTAAATTGATATCTAAAGGCAGTGGTTTCCAATTCCCAGTTCGTGAATCTGTTGGTACGTGGCCACACCAGCGCATATTTAACTTCTAATTTTTCTTTTTGTGCTGTATTGTTTTTTATCTCAATTATTTTTCAAATTATTAGAAGTTTTTTGTTTTAATGATATTACAAGATTACTTGTAACAATACATCGTCACTTGTTAGTATGTTTTTCTAGAAGACTTTGTGCAATTCATCATGATAAAACCTTATGGAGTCATTTAAACTTATAACTCAGTAAAAATTAGCACTCAACAGACATTGTTTGAACATTGAACAGTAAACATGCTTCTATAATTCTACTGAATAAATAATCAACACCCCCTTACTTGGTCGCAGTAAAATTATCTCTTAACCGGTGAGCGGTTGATGGTTTCTAATTGTATCCTATTTTTACAATGATGATGATACTACTATGTGTGCATTTGATAAGGTGAAACTAAAATCATAAAGTTTTATTTCCATGCATCATTGGAATTTTTGTTTTCAACCTAGTTGAAATGTCATGAAGTATAGTTAAGTTTTTTGAATTCCGCTATAGCTAGCTATATTACGGATAGCTACTTGTTGAGAATAGCTTACTGATGACTACACTACCTATTTCTTTCATTAATCCTTTACTGTAAAATTTCATTTAATTAATATTTTATTTCGATTCATTAATATTTCATTTCGTGATAGAAATAAACAAAGCGATTGTATTTTCCAGCGTTAATTTATAGCCCAGATAATCCGGCGTACAATGATAATATGCAGTACATGAATTCCTCTCCTTCCATGACCATGGTCCTGCAGCCAGGGTTGTGTCCGCCACAGCGTCAACCTCAGGGGTGGCAACCTGCATACATACATCAGCCTACACCCCCTTATGGCCTCTCCAAACATGCGACTAATCATGGTAAGTTGTACTTTTTTATTTACATGGTTGCAATGTTATCTAAATTATAGCAAATAAAATTTGTGTATCGTGCATAGTACAAGTACTGTTTTTCTTGCATTTAAAAGAAATATTTTAATCACAAAAGTCAATATTGCTGTCTCAAATTTAAATAGATTTTAAAATCAACTGCATACTTGGTGTACTGGTACCGGTCTTTAATATTATTGTATGGCTGGTTAGTTTACACGTCCACACGTCCACATTAGTATAGTACATAAGTAACTTATTCTAAAAAAAGTCATTTAATAAAGTATTTGTTATTGCAGTTTGTGTTTGGTGTAGACTTTAAACACTTAATATCATAGTACATTGTGCGATCATAGTAATACATAACCACACAGTGCGATTTAAAACCACCTTAACCCCCAGGTCGACCCTCCTCAGCGCAATACAACTCCACATCAACCTCATCCGTCGTAGCGAGGCCCCAGAGGCGTCCAGCCACCGCCTGGAAGGAGCCAATGCATTATGACGTCACATTCACCCCACACAACTATGCAACAAGAGAGGAGAGATACATCCCAGAACCTCGTAGGTTTCTTTGTTTGATCACCTATTATTATTATTAAGAATGGCAAAACCTGGATGGTGGGCGGGTGGTTACCATTATAATAGCTACAGGCTTTAGTTTTTGGCTCAATTGAAAAAGCTTCAGTTTTTGATTATTGAGTTGTATTTATTTGGGTTTAAGAAATTTTAATAAAAACATTGCCCCAGTACAGAATCGAATACCTAGGTTTGTTTCAATTCAACAACTTTTTGGTTGATGATTCCACTGTACCAAACATACTTTAACTACTACACCAACTATGGCATAATAGGCTTTAAACTTTTCAAAAATTTATTTAAGTTTTCAAAAACATTGCTTAACAAAAATTTTCCAAATCTCAATTGGCTAAGTTTATTTTGCTAACCAGCCATCCCGGCTCTTCAAGTACTTATTGCATTGTTACCTTAGACTCTTAGTCTTTCTGTATGTAAAAACACAGCCGTAAATAAACCATTTTGAAATAGCAGGATCCAGAAGAAGCATTAAGGATACCTTTTTCCTACAATATTTATTCTTACTTGTCACAGAATTGTTGCAGAATTTATTTTTATTGTTGCAGAATGGACATTTTGCTTCTTTGTCTCTTAAGGGTTTCTTTACGGTGATGTTAAAACGCGGTTTAAAATGTTTAAAATGAAACTTATAACCCCCTTTTAAAAATTTTTAGTTTTGTTATTCATAACAACCAGTATATGTACCTGGTCACAACCGTCACAAACTTATATCTCCCAGCACCCCGCAGTGGAGCTGGTATGGCAATGAGTGGTACGTTAACAGTCTACCCTCGTGTTGAGAATGGAAAGGTGGTAACCATGCCCCCATATGACCCCATGTATGACCCCCACCTCGCTGATTTTTTCGCGAAAAAGTTCCGTCCACCCCAACCACCCCCGGTGAGTTTGAAAATAAGTTACGTGATCACCTTGTGCCTGCAATCGAGTTTCCAAGGGTAATGTGGTTATTTGGTTCATTTGTATTCTATTGAGTTAAAAACTAGGTTTTTTACATTGGTATAATAAGAAACCTGATGCCCTCTTTGAAATTACTTATATTTACAGTGTGTGAATGTTTATTTTATTTATGCCAGCATGGTTGAAACGTTGGGTTGTAGCTACAATTATCATAAGCTGCCTCATACCAACAGATGAGTGTCATGATATTTTACAATCTATGAGAGGTTAATTAATGTCTGTTACCCTGTGCAAACATCAAACACACACAATCAAAGTTGCATTAAAAGTATTTAAGTTCAAACAAATGGTTTATATTGCCTCTGCATAGAATGCATTAGAAAAAATAATTTAAAATAATCCTTGGTAGAATAACAAGCACGTCATATTTATACACAGCAACGAAGATCCTGGTCAGCAGGAGCAATGCGACCGTCAACCAACATAGCCGGTCAGACTTTCACACGAAGCCACCGGTTCAGTGCTTCCCAATCCAACTTTAACAGGTATTTGTTTGGATGGCGCACACTCTAATGCCTTATTTTTTCACCTTTTACTAGATATATCTGTTTTATTATTGAATTAATATATTGTATATTGGTGAATATATTATGCTGAATAGATATGACGGTTTATGGTAAGATGAATAATTAAACTTTTCTCCACAGAACAATGAAATCCCAGAAGACTGGATCTTCAAAGAAATCAAAAGGCAATGTTGAGTATAAAGTGACAATTCGGACCGGAGATAAGAAAGGGGGTGGAACGGATGCCAGGGTAAGTGTCGTTAACTCTGGTTTACATTTCCAATACCACCAATTACTAACCCTTGGCCTGACTTGGATTTGGATATCTCAAACCTTGCTAGTTTCAAACCTAAAAACCAGTTTTTTCGTTCAAACCCAGGTTTTCTGATTATCTTAATACTTGCCTGATTTCTAATCCAAATACCTGATTCTTTAGGCTTTGCCTGAGTTTAAACCCAAATAACTGGTTCTTTAGCCCTTTTTTGGAATTGAAACCAAAATGCCTGATTCTCGACCCCTGGCTTCAATTTAAACCTGATTTCACTGATTTTACATATCTTCTCAAAGTCAAAGTCAGCCCTAACAAAAAACAAATACATTCTAGGTATTTATCCAGATTGTAGGTCGAAGGGGCAAAGTAGCAAAATGGAGATTGTTTAAAAAATCTGGCCAAAGCAACATCAAACATATTTAGATTTGCAAAAGGTTCCTCCCCACATATTTAAGCATAAAGGTGAGAATATTGGATAGGATAGGATATTCATGTTTATCCCCGTGAATGGAAAAACCAAAGGGGTTAACACACTTGCAATCGTCAGATCACCTCCTTTGATTTACTTGTTCCTTCAATTTGGTAGAACCCATTATTTCCCTGGGTTCAGGCAATGTTCCGAAGTACCTTGCCCAAGGACACAACAGACTAGCTAGCGACCAGTTTCGTACGTACAACCCTTCGGCTGAAAGTCGACGAAATAAACTACTAGACTTATCTGTCGGATAAAATATGATATTCCATCCCTTACTACTGTGTAATTTTATTATAATATTATATAAAATTGGTATTTATCAAATTACTTTATACCCACAGATGTCTTATCCATGTTATGTCAACGTGTTGTACGTTTGAAATAATTTTTTAGCTGATCTTTGTAAATTTACTGGCTCAAGATGATGCGCATTAAGTGCTTTGCCTATGGACCACACAGAAAGTGGTCAGTTTGAAAATCGATTACAAATACTGAAAATATCACTGAAGATCAGTCAAAGTTATTGTAAAACAAGAAAATAACGGCTCTTATAAATAAAAAACTGAGAACGCAAGACAACATAAGATTAAATTAGATATCTTTTGTTAGAAATAATACTCGACTGATTGTAATATGTAGTAATTTTATACAGTATTTGTTGTCCCAATTGTAATTTGCCCAAGAAGTGTAAAGTTAGGCTTATTTCGGAACAGTGCCGAAATAAACTTCATCTTAATGTAATAATACAATTATGTTGTATTAACTCAACAGGACCAGATGTTGGGCAGATCGAAAAGATTATAGTTGAACATGACGGGATATCTGAGCGCGATAGTTGGTTTCTTAAGGTGGGCGTTTTGTATTTTTCTTTGTAAATATCTGTTCATTGTTTGTTGTATTATCTCGGTTTCTATGTTCTTTCCGTACTTTATTATTTTTTATGTTTCTTGTATGTTACACTATTTTTATGTTCGCTACATAACTTTTATGGTGTTTATTTTCTTTCTATGTTTGTCGTTGTTTATTTTGAAAATTGTATTCAAAAACTAATACGGTCGATTCGCTTAACAACGGCCTTACTTTACAAACCAGAAATATTGTTTCAATATTTGACGTCTTCTATTTACTGAAGCCTTTACACACATTTGCTTTGATATTTTTAAAGTTTTATAAGCCCAGCTGATTAAAGGTGGTTACTTGGTAATTTTTTTATTTGAAAAAAAACATAAGTGAAACACATACCAAGTATTGGTAAAACTGGTAACACTGTACACATCTAATAATTAATACAAAATACAATGTATTTACACTTGCTTTTTATAAATACAGACCTCATATGATTTAATAAGCCTACATTTTACAGTAATTTGTTATTGTTGTAGCTTTTTAATACACTAAGCTGAGGTAAGTAACTTACTGCCTTACATTTTGGACAAGCTTTATTTTGGGGTCGGAATAAGGGCTAAACCTTTGACACAGGGTTTATAAGATACGAACTAAACCGCTGTCCCATACAAAGCCAAATCAGATTTAGTTTAATTTAGTTTATTTTTTGTTTCCATGATGAAAAAAACGAAGCAGGACCTTTGTTAATTTGGAAAACGGGAAAGAAACAGGAAAACGACAGTCGTTAAAACACGCCTAAAAACCAATCAATTATTAAGTTTCGAAATATAGACATGGCCGCCAAACCCACATAAAAAAACTAAAAAAAATAAATAAAAATGGAAAATAAATGTTTGTAAAAAAATTGACACCAAGCCTCGAAGAAAAGTGTGCAGTAGATCATACTAATCATACTCAAAACATTCAAGGAAGTTATAGTGGAGGACACAAAATACGACCGAACATACACTTTTCCATGCGACCGATGGCTCTCACTTTACAAGGAGGATTGTCAGCTAACACGACACCTAATGGCTGTTTCCGGTCGCCAGTCGAAGCGGACGACTTTTGAAATCACTACCGTCACCGGTAATTTCAATTTTTTATAGTTTTTATTTTAGTGGTCTGGAAAAACATAGGTGACAGCTTTTGCAATGGCTGCCAATGTTATTACCTAAAATATACATGTTTGTTCATTTAATATTTTGATTTTTGAAATATTTTATAAATTATTACAACATAGTTCAGATTTTTTTATCAGCCATTTACTCAGTCAATGTACAAGCAATTTATCATCTTTCAAAGTTGTTGTAAAACCCCCTATTACATTCTCTGGAATGCTATTGTGATGTCATTCTAGCCATTGTTATACTTCAGGTGAGAAGAGAGGGGCAGGTACAGACGCCAACGTCTTCCTAACAATGAGGGGATCAAAGGGAGTTTCTCCGAAGCTTCAACTCAAATCTGAGTGGGTTTATTGTGTAACAGCATCTGAAGGAAATTAGAAAAAATTCTGTCATAATAATTCGTAAAACTAAATAATACAATATTTTAAAACACACATGGGTTTAGTGTGTAACAGTATCTAAAGCTAATAAAAAAAATATGTCATAATAATTGGTGAAAGCAAATAAAACAATATTTAAAAAACTGTAAACACTCTAAACTTTAAACAAATAAAAGAAAAAACAAACTAAACAACGGTCATTAATACATTTATTGCTTTTCATAATACCTTTAATTTTAATAATTCATGAAATTTGTAACTTTGTGTATAGTTTAGAATCTTAATAAATATTATTTTTATTGCAGTCGAAGAAACACATTTGAACGAGGTCAATCTGATGTGTTCCGTGTGAAATCGGTGAACGTCGGTAACTTGAAGAGAATCCGAATGGAAATTGACGATACGGGATTTGCTCCTGCTTGGTTTCTTGAGCGGGTGGGCAATAGGAGATATACATGTTTTTTTATGAAAATCCACTTGCACTGTGGGCCTTCGACGATTTTACCTAGTTGCGTGACATTTGTTACGGTGTATTGTATAGAATAATTATGTAGTGTGAAAAAAACACCTTTTACTGGGGAATATGCAGCTTTGCATCTGTTATACGCTCATATATCATTTACTACATAACTTAATTTTATAACACGCGCACTTCTCAGTACACTGTGAATCTAAAGGATACCTCTAAATAGTAAGTGACAAGTTACGATCTCAAAACCATCCAGTTTATGGTCCAAAGCTTATTACTAAGCCATCCATAAGTACCAAACATAACACTCACTCAACTACAGGTCGTAGTGGTAGACCTCGCGAACCCATCCCAGCGAATATACTTCCCATGTGGACAGTGGTTGAGCGATGATGAACAGTTGTTCAGGGATTTGGTAGGAAGCTCAAATCCACTGGCACGGCCTAAAAGTAAGTTTTGTTGCCTTCTGTTTGACTATCTCTTGGTTTAGTCAAAGGGTGACAGAATTAAAGCTGGTCCCTAGTTATTAATATAGGATATGATATTCATGTTTATCGCTGTGAATGGAAAAACCAACGGGGTTAACACACGGACAATCACGCCCACCGTCCGTGATTTTACTAAAACTGTAGTAACACTCAATTAAAAAGTTAAGTTTATGTGCGCCATAACACTTATGCTCCAAGTGAAATACAAAATACATTCACCGCATCATAAAATGAACACAACCCATAACCCATTTACATGAACCCCACTCACCCAGTGAACGCATATGTGGTCCATACTTTTACCGGAGACGTACGAGGAGCAGGTACGGACGCCACTGTCAAGATCACCTTATTTGGTGACCACGGCGACTCGGGACAACTTGTGCTCGATGACTCCAAGAATAATTTCGAAAGAGCAAGAAAAGATACTTTCTCCCTACAGTGCCCTCACCTGGGCAAGATTAAGAAGATACGGATAGGTTTGTGGGTTTTTATCACTTAGTTTTTCACTTTCCAATATTCTATATAAAGCTGCTTGAATTAAATCTTTTAGAACATTATCAAATTTGTTGTCTCCTGCATTGCAATAAAAGTAAAAAGATTTTATTTCAGTAAAAATAAGCACAGTATGTCTGATTCATAAAATTGTCATATATCTTGCTTTTTTATCATTATTTCTAACTGTAAACATATAAAAGTAATAAAACTACATTAGATCTGTTTTTTTTCTTTTTCTTGACATTTATTGTCGTTTAAAAAGTCATTGGATGTCATTTAGAAGCTGATTCTGCACCAAATAAATACCATATTACATCGCAAAGGTCATGACAACGGAGGGGTTTCCCCCGGTTGGTACCTCGACAAGGTTGTGGTGGATGACACGATGATGGACTGCGTCTACTCGTTCCCATGCCAACGATGGTTCGCTAAGGATGAGGATGATGGGCGGATCACGAGGGAACTCGTGGCTGGAGTTGGGGAAGCTGGGATCCCATATCAAGTGCAAGTTTTTACTGGTGGGTGGATTTACCTCATGTCTACAGTCGGGTGCTAGAGCAGTGAAAAGTCAGCCATGGCATTCATTTGGTTTACTAATTAATTACGACTGGGTTTGAGCTTTGTAAGTGGCTTGCTTAGGTCAGTAGTTTACCCGGTATGTATATGTTATTCCAATAGTCAAGATACCTAATTTTTACAGTATGTTTGAATAATTATTCAGACACAATTCGGACAGCCAATTATGTATCATTGGTTTTGAGTAACGTAAAGTGGTTTGCTTCTGTGCATAGTAATATTAGTGAAATTAGTTTAAACTGCAATCAATGGAATTGGAATAAAGTAAAAATAAAGTAAATCCAGGGCATTATTGGGTTGTACTAATACTGAAGAATTTTCACAATAATTTGCAATGTAGTTTGTGTAAGGTAATCTGATTATTTCCTGTGTAAAAATGAAAAAAATTCTTGCATTTTTTCATTACAGGGAAAAAAGCATGAATGTCCTCTTAACGTGTTCTACCAAAATAAAGTAATTCGAACAATTAATTGCTATCATTCCGGCAATAATCCTACTTAATTTTTTAAACCCTAAATTACTCATGATCATATTAACCTCCCACCCTCCACTTAGGCGATGTTCGCGAGGCTGCCACAGATGCAGAGGTTTACATCATCTTGCATGGCGGGAAGAAGGGTCAAATCAGTTCAGGGAAAATTAATTCTTGATGGGAAGTTTCAAAGGTTTGGGGCTTAGTTTAGTTTCTTTATTTTTTTTACTTTTTCGTTACATTAAAGAAAAATGGCAGAAATAATTAAAGTCAATAAGACAGGATAAAATGGTAAAACTACAGTGGTTATAAAACACGTCACGGAAAAGGCATGGTAGAATGGAGAAAAAAATGATGTGGCCGTTAAACTTTACAGTTTCTTAACCCGGCTTCCTATTGATCTCATTGGCAATAATCTAATAACTGTATAGCTTGAACACAAGACACGTACAAAACATACTAATAAATTGAAGCAGTACCATATTTAGTGCTTTAACAGCAAAAGTCTATTCTGTTTTTAAGATGTCAGAACAGTAGTCAACCACAGGTTAATAAGTGGATGCCCATGGCTTGTCGGTGCTTTGCATTTTTAGTATAGGCTAGGCATTTAATGCTGATTGTATTCAGTAGAATTATGTGTCTTCAGTATTAACCAAAGGAATCTGTTCCATTGATATTTATGGAGTCCAATTGTCTAGAAATAACTTATTTATTTACACTTTTATGCTTAAAATCAAACAAACATTAACAATATAAACTTAGGATCGACCATAACCATTTTAACCATACCAAAATTAGCATAAGAAACATGCATACTGAAACATGATGATGCGCTTTTGCACCCATGACAAAGCATTTAGTTGATGATTATGGTCCTAAACGACACAATCACCTCACAGGAATCGTGTGGACATATGCGATATAGAAAGCACCACCATGCTCAGTCCCTTGGACCATATTGAGATCGGCCATGACAATTCTGGTACTGGACCTGGTTGGTATCTGGAGAAGGTTGTCATTACATGTCCAACCAATGGCTGCGAGCAGGTATGTTTACCTTAATGGATTTTCCAACTGATTTGTTTGATGACCTAAGCAATGTCTGCTTGGAGCAGAGTCTATTTCTCCTTTAGTAGCTTTATCAGGCAAACCACACCAATTTATATCAATTATAAATTCGACAAATAATTTTTTAGTGCTGAAGTCAAGATTGCAATAGACAAAATTATGCTGCTTAATAGAATATAGGATATTCATGTTTATCCCCGTGAATGGGAAAACCAAAGTGCTTAAAACACAGGCAATTGACAGATTACCTCGCTCCCACCGTTAGGTTACTGAAGCTATTGCAGTGTGTTGTGTATGATTTATATGTTCCTTCAATTTAATAGAACCCATCAATTCACTGGGTTTAGGCAATGTCCGTAAAGTGCCTTTCCCGAGAACACCACAACCAACTAGCTAGCGATTTCCCATGCAGCTTTTCAGCTGATGGGAAACGCACTAACCCATTAGACTAATCTGTTATTGTTTAACATCAATGTTATTGTTTAACATCAATGCAATTTTCACCAATGTAATTTAATTTTAATTTTTTCATGTATTTCAATAAAAGTTTTATTTCTATGATCGAACCATTGGTTCCCTCAGGTGTTCAGCTGTCGGAAATGGTTAGCAACGGACGAAGGGGACGGGTTGATCTCACGGCAACTTTACGAGTCAAAATCCTTGAGGAAACAAGTCGTTCAAAGTAGGATGATTTAAACAACAAATCTTGCATATTTTCATTGTCCCTCATGCAGAACCATTATTCTACATTGTCTTGTTCATTGACAGGTCACACAACATTGCTTAGACCCAGTTGATTTTTTTTCTAAAATTGAACCAATATAAAATTAAAACACAAAACTCATACCCAGACAGCCCAACAGTGGAAAAGCGGGAATCTTATATTTGGGATTCACATACATTTTCCCCGACAAACAATAGATAGCGGATTATGCTCGCTAATCAGATATTACTTACATTTGATAAGCACCTATGTAATAACACCCATTGTAGCTTCATCCATGTAAATGAACATAAGCATCCTATTCTATAACAACAATCTCTATTAAGTATCTGGGTTTTAATAAACATACCTAAGTTATAAACTCTCTATAACATAATCTCTATACCAAACTCTCACACCTCTTTATAACATACAAAAGTTAAAAACATACCGCTCCATTACATAGCTCTGTATAATATACTTATGTATAACATTCTCTATAACAGGGGCGTGCAACATACGGCCTGCGGGCCACAGCTCGGCCCACGGTACTTTTTTATGTGGCCCACTACAAACTTTGTACTTCGTAGCCTCACAGTTTAAAAACTTTTTCTAAATTGTAATGGCATCATTGGAATTTTTAAAAACCGTATAAGACTACGTCACACTCCGATTAATTTATGTTTACAATACTGTGACGACTTGCCATTGTTACAGAATAATGTGCGTTGTGTGAATATTGCCTTGTTCCGGCAGTGGTACAGTATTATGTGATCCTACTTTATGGGCGCATGTTATTATACGAAAAAGCTTTACCAAGTTAGTTACAAAAATGAGCATAAAGATAGCTGAAGCAATTGCCGAAAAAGAAAAGCCGTCATAAAAAATTACGAGTTGTTCGATGGTCTGGCCCCCGGTTCACTATACTTTTACGTTGTGGCCCATTGCGCTAAACAGTTGCACGCCCCTGCTCTATAACATACCTAACCTTAGTTTAAGCACCTGATGGTAGTTATTTCAAAATCTATTTCATATATATATCTTGTGTTCAATATATTTAAACCAACCTCGTAGAATCGGCATGGAACTGCTTAATATGGACGAGTGACGTCCGAAATGCTGGAACTGATGCAAATGTGTTTATACAGGTAACATATAGATGACAAAGTGTTGCGGTATGTCTTTATAGTTTAATGTATGACTTAAAGATATGATACAAATACAACAAATCATTTCTTACAATGATATTTATTCGAAACTGTGCTCATTAGGTATCTTACAGTACTTTTGATAAAGTGTGAATTACAATTGACATAGATGGGTTTACCATTCTGGAAACCCACACAATGTAATTTAATGTGTGTACAATGGTATTTCATTAGGCTACTCACATGCATATATATCTACTTTACGTGAAATATATATCTACTTACATGAAGTAGCTCCATAGATTAGGAGTAGCTCTATAGGATTAGGATAGGTAATAAACAATAAACATCTAATCTTTGATTTTCATCATAGTCTGCTACCATATTCCACCTTTTCCATCCCAGGTCTACGGTGAAAACGGAAAATCTGATGAACTACCTCTGGATAATGAAACGGACAACTTTGAAACTGGCCAGAAGGATAAATTTAAGGTTGGATTATTGATAATGGAAAAATGCATGGCTGGTAGTCAGCCTGCAATCGAACAAATGGTTTGGCACCAACGTGCATTAAGAGTCCATTGTTTTGTGCTCGGTAGCACAGCGGGTAAGAGTTTCGGAGTGCTACAGCCAGTCAAAATGTAGTAAGATTGAAACTAGTCACTGCCTAGAGATCTGTGTTCTTGTATGAACACTTAAATTAATCAATTTTTTCTATTGATGTTGTTATGACACCTCTAATCAACAACCCCCCTGCAGATAAACCTTCCCGAAATCGGGCGCATCTACAAACTGCGGGTGTGGCACGATGATTCGAACCCCTTCTCTGGGTGGCATCTTGATAAGATCGAGTTGGAACCCATTGGGGGAAAGAAGGGTGACTTGTATACATTCAAATGCGGGAAGTGGTTGGACACGTGGGTCTTTGATAATTCTTCATTCTGTTTCTTCTGTTGATAAATTAACTGTACTTGTATTACTTCTATAGCAATGAGGGTGATGGAGAAGTAATAAGGGAAATCCCCTCAACTGGTCCAGGGGTGAAGCGGCCCCAACCCTTAGTAAGATACTCGGTTTCCGTGGTAACAGGAGACAAACGAGGAGCGGGAACGGATGCGAACGTGTCGTGCTGTTTGTACGGTCGTCAAGGTGACACAGGGAACCGACCACTAACAGCATCAAAGAACAACAGGAATAAATTCGAAAGGGGACAGGTCAATGTTAACATCATATGCACACGAATTACATACTATTTGACAGAAAAATCATATTTTAAAATACACAGGCCTGGTTGGTTTGGTTTTCACTTTTGGGTTGATCACAAATAATATTTTACCTGATGCATAATCGAATCATGCTTTGTGTTTGCTTTATGTACCATGGTTAAAAGTTTTATCTTTAGATTAATTCTGCAACATTGTACTGATAAAAAGAAAAATAGTTTAATTCCGGCCGGTTAGTTTATTTAAAGCATGGTAAATTATTATTTTAAAGGTAATAGGATTAAAACTAGCCACAAGCTAGTTTGATGTGTTCTAGGGCAATTACCTTCAACTTATCTTAAATATTCTGATTTATGTTAATAATCCAATATATATATTTAATATACTAAGATTTTTTGTATGTGAATGATTTGTTATATTATATCTATGTGACCGCCATGTTTATGATATTTCTATCTCAGTCGGATGAATTCACAATTGAAGCCGTTGACTTAAAATCGGTGAAGAAAGTTAAGATTGGCCACGATGACTCTGGTGTTGGTGAGTTGAACTTATAGCTTAAATTCAGAAATATTCCAGAAAACTTTTACCGGTTCTGCAAAATGCGACTGTCACTATTTGATCTGCTTTATTCGCAGTGTGGGCTAGTTTATAAGTAACCGTGCATTGTACACTTGGCCAATATTTGTCTATTTCACTGATATATGTTTCAGTGGTTTCCGATTCCAAATGTAAAAGAGATGTATAGTATGGTGTTGGCAAGAAAATTATTTCTTGCACTAACTATTGAATGTACAAATTACAATAATTTGATATAGATGCATAACATTTATCAAACAAACTTTGGACAGTTTTTATCGTGGCTCAGGCCCATATTGCCCAACTATGTTAGACACCTATGGTTTAATTCCCACTGGTTCATACTAAACAACACATCACAGGTAGTGGATGGTTCTTAAAGGAGGTCATTGTGCGTGACGAAGCAACAGGAGAATCTACAACTTTCCCCTGTGACAGGTGGGTGGTGTGATGTTGTGGGGTCTACTTTATCGGTGGGAGTTTTTTTAGGGGCATTGCATGATACCTTATGCCCACATCTTTGTTTTCATGGGTAAGAAGCCAGTCAATATCTATTAGTTTGTTGTACCTTATATCCACAGTGGAATTATTGGTCCTGTTTTTTATGCTTTATTATTTATTTTTTATTGGGTCAGAAATTAAACTTAACTTTAAAGGGTTGTAATATATCTCATACCCACAAGTGCGTTAGTAAAGTAATCACAAAGTGTAGAAAGCTAGTTTATCTTTAAATATATCAAGAAAAAAAGTACATGCATATTTTTAAACATACATATATGCCGATTGATTAACTTGATGGGCCATTACAGTGTCTTACAGCTGAAGGACAGATTCGAAATAACTATTAGATAGCTAGTCAACATATTACCCATGTGTAAATGTCCCTTGCAATTTCCCTTTCACATGGATTATCATGAATAATCCATCTCATCCTACATGCCAAAGAGTTACATTAAATGCTGATAATCCAAACCCAACATCACAGATGGCTTGCCACAGATGAAGATGATGGGGCCATTGTTCGTGAACTCACCTCAGAAGGATCTCCCCAGCTGCTTAACAGTATGTACTTGGTGTTATCTTTATGGTTTGGAGAATTGGTGTCTTGGTAATACAGTCGGGTTTTATCACCACACTCATATTTTTAATTTACCTTTGATTGTAACTGTGACATGCTTAAAAAAAGTTTGTGGCTTTAATTTTTCCGATCTTTCCTTATTTAAGTAATTCAGGTCAATTTAAGTGATCGTCTTGTATTTTAAGGGACCAAAAAGTAATATACTTACTACATTTAAGCTTCAAATTCAGAATTTTGAAAGAGGTAATTTATTTCATTTAAAAAAAAAGAAATATTTTATTTAGTTATATAAATGCTTTTTGTCTTCATATTACTATACCACCTTTACCAAAGTTTGTAATTTCCATAGCGACGTCATACCATGTAGCTGTAAAAACTGGGGACATTCGTGGAGCTGGGACCGATGCTGACGTCTATATACAGGTGGGACTGCCGTAACGTTTTGTAGAACAAACTTTGGTTTAGATACTGGAATCTAGGGTTTGTGTGTGTGTATTTAGTTACTTTTTCATGTGTATTTAGTTACTTTTTCAAACAACTGCTGGAAGGCTATCGGATTGAAATTAGCCTCTAGCTAGACATCTTAAAACTCTTTTTCTTAAAACTTTTAATATTGGGAACTCCAAAGTTTATTATTGAAAACACCAACTTTTATTAAAAGGGATTTGTTTTAAAATTGTTTTTTGTTTTACTTTTATTTGTTTATACCAATTTTTGTTTTATTGCATATAAATCTTTGTAGTGTGTTTTATTGCTTGTTGACTAGGAGCATGCCGTATATATTAACGCTTTCCCCACAGATCTATGGGTCAGACGGGGACACGGGACGGTTGAAACTCCACCAGGGGTGAGAATATTCGCAACAAATTCGAGCGAGGTCGAACCGACAAGTTTAAACTAGAAGCAACTGATATTGGGAGGCTGGAACGAATTTATATTGGTGGGTTGGATAACATTAGAAGGAGTCTGAGCCGGATTAATTGTTGGGCACATTAGGTAACCCCCTAAGGACTTTTAACTATTTACATTAAGTTATTGCCGAAGGGCTTTTAACTATTTACGAAAGGTACCTGCTTAAGGGCCTTCCAACTATTCACAGAAGGTACCTGCCTAAGGGCCTGCCAACTTTGGGCACATAAGACACCTCTACCTGTCTTGGGACGTATAAAAATGTTCGACCTATCCTATTTATGTTATGACTAGCAAATTCTTAATCTTAAAGTAGTAAAATCTTATGCCAAATCAAATATGTTAATCAATGTACTTACACATGCATTATATGTTAACCACAGGACACAGTGATAGTGGGATTGGGGCAGGATGGTTCTTGGACGGAATTGAGATTGATGTCCCATCCTCTGGTATGCATTATACATTCAAAGCTAACAGGTTAGTTTGACGAAGTAATTATTTGCGATTTCGTTTCATTGGGTATGAAAAATAATTCCTACACCGCTTGTTCACAGTCTAGTTGCTGAAGCCATTACAGTGTGTGGATGTATAGTTGAATCATTCATACACTCCTAAGTGGAAAGCCAGGCTTTATCCACATGTATCGTTAGACATCTTGTGCCCATAGTCGATTTGTTAGAACTATTACATTATGCGGATGGTTAAATAATTTATATTTACGGCATAGTATCACTGGTATCTTAAAACCGCATCCCTACTGTTATGTTATTAGTTCTATTTTATTTGTGTATGGCTGGTTGATTGCTTAAATTTGTCTGTAAATGCAAAGCCAGACTAGATTCATTAAACTGTTAAGTACCTAATTCGCACAGTGCAGTAACTTTACATTGCAAAAAATGACATCACACTGTAGGCTATATCAATGACATCAAACTACAAAACAATATTAATGAATATTAATGACATATTAATGACATCTCACCGCAAAACAATGACATTACACCACAAAACAATGACATCACACCGCAAAACAATGACATCACAGTGCAAAGTTACGACTGTTGACATCACAATGCATACAGATGGCTAGCATCAGACGAAGGAGATGGAAAGACGGAGATCGAATTGTATCCGACGCAAACCAGACAACAGGATAAATGTGAGCTTATATTACTGCGCTAGTCACTACTAATGTGTACTTTTACCACCTGGATAATTTTAACTGCCTTATTTATTGGAAATTTTGTTATAAAATATTAAGTTTTCTTAAAATTTTGTTTTTTATAACATTTCTTTTGTTCCTCTGACTTAAATAAATACTATTGTTTCTTCAGTTGTTCTTTGAAATGTAAATATCCATCCAAGTTCAGCCACTTTCTTACTGAGTTTTCACAAATTTGTACCAGTGTTTCCAGCTTTCTATTTAATCATGCTTTCAGGCATTTTTCCAGGAGTATTTCCAGTTATTTTTCCAATAGTATATATAAACACTTTTCCAATAACACTTTTTTTCAGACAATATTTCTAACAGTGTTCTTAATTACTTGCAAATATCTTCCCAGTGTTTCCCAACGATTTATATCCATCCACAGTGTTGCCATACGAGATCACAGTGGCGACGGGGGACACACTAAATGCAGGGACGGATGCACAGGTAGTCCTGCAGTTGTATGGAGAAGATGGAAAGTCAGAAGTCATGAAACTAAGAAACAAAACCGATAACTTCGAGAGAAAGGCAATTGACAAGTTTAAGGTGAGAGCAAATGGCATTTTACCGGTATAATTAACAAAGAATTATCCTAATTATTTAATTTCCATTATACCATAATACATGGAGTTTTTAAATCTTGGAAGATACATAGAGATTACTGATTGAAAATTGAATTATTACTTTTAATAATCAAAACATTTCTCATTAAGATAAAAATTTTATTCTGGTTTGTTTGTTTTTTGCTTAGATATGAAATTCTATTTTCTATATATATTTTTTAAATAACTAGAAACTATATTTTTTTTGGTTTTTAATTATTTAAAAAAACAGAAATTTTAGTTTTTCGCAACAATTATCATTCTGAGTATCTTACTATTTTAAATTTTTAAAGTATTTTAAATGTAACTAGCTTTTATTTCATAATTATTCTTAACCCAACCTTTTCAGATTGAAGCGCCTGATATCGGGCCGATAACAAAGATACGAATTGGACACGATGGCCGAGGTGTTGGATCAGGTTGGTTCCTCGATTCAGTTAAAATCCAACGCTTCGTCCACAAGACGAGCAAGCGGAAGAAGAGGCGAAGAGGTCAGTTGTTTTATTTACAAAACTTGTATTTAGAAAAGGATCATAGAAAGTTACTGTTAATTATTTTCACTGTTTTCCACAAAAAGTTCAGAAAAATTCGCGATTTAATTCATATAAAGGTAATGTTATAAAATAGAATAGAATATTCATCTTTATTCCCCTGAATGGGAAAACCAAGGGCGTTAACACACAGGAAATCGTCAGATCACCTCGCGCCTACCGTCGGGTTACCGGAGCTATTTCAGTGTTTTGTGTATGATAGATACATTCCTTCAATTAAGTAGAACCCATTAATCCGTTGGGTTCAGGCACTGTTCATAAAGTGCCTTGCCCAAGGACACAACCAACTACCTACCGACCAGTTTCGCATCTGCAACCTTTTGATTGAAAGGCGGAATGACAGACAATTATTTTGATTTACTATTTTTATTTTTATTTGCACAATGTCCATACACCAAAAGTTGTCACTAACATTCTTTTTTGATATTCACATGGATAATGAAATAACTCTAATTTCATTCAATTGTGGACAGAGATTTCTTATGTTATTTTGGATTAAGTTTTCTGCTAAGAGGATTTAAATAACCCAACCACCAAAACAACATATCTGATCCAGCAAATTAACTGTGTACTAAAGCAACGGCATCCATTAAAGTAAACCAACCATACACAACACATTTAATCCACAGAATCAACTACTAGCAATCAAAGTGAAGTAGAGACGTACTGGTTCGTGTGCAAGAGGTGGTTTGATAAGTCCGAGGATGATGGACAGATAATCAGGGAGCTTGTACCGACTGATGAAGCTGGAAGGCCAATTGATGAGGCCTTGCAAGGTAATGATGGGTGTGTGGGGAGCTATTGATTTATGTCTTGTTATATTAGGTGGATAAGATGGTATTGTTTATAATTGGGTTAAAAAAAATTGAGGGCACTATTAAACGGATATTTTCCAGATTACAACTATGCGTGTAATTCAATTATCAGATCTATTGCAGTGCATTGTCTTTATTGCAGAGTTGATACAGTTTTGTTCAAACCATTAATAACTGGGTTTCAGATATAATTAAGTGCCTTAAAAGACACAACTAACTAGCTAACTAGTAGCTTTAACACACTTTCAATAATGCTGTCTATTTGGTTGACATAATTTTTATTGAATCAACTGTCCAAACAAAGTGATTTATGCCGTAAGTTAACACTATCTGTATTACATGAGTATTTTAATGAATGTGGGCTAGTGTGAAGGATAGACTATGGCGGTCGC
>CH000110.1:598157-610181 GCA_000149265.1 Ciona savignyi | reverse complement strand
ATCAAACATGTAACACTACTCTTAACACTTTATATATCCCTAAATTACAGGTGAGAGAAAACTTGATAAATCGGATAACATCAACAAATTTGAGAGAAACCAAGTTGATAGTTTCAAATTGAAAGCCGCTGACCTAAGCACACTGAAAAAGGTCGGTTGATTACGGCTTTTCGATATTTTCATGTTTCTTTTTTTTTAAATTTAGGTTAATTTGATGGTTATAGAAGTTTCTTTGTTTGAATACTGGAATTTAAGTTATTGATTCAATGAAAAAATTAGCTTAAAGTTTTTATCTTTTTTTCTCACTTGGTTATAATTGAGAAAAAAAGCAGGCAGTTGTTTACAAAGCATAATTATTAGATTTTAATAACCACTTATAACACTGTGTTCAAGTATTTTAAAATGGCTTTTTATGATAAAAAACCACCCCAAGCTTACAACTAAGCTGGCTAAGGTATTGCAGTAAATGGTTGATCAAATTTGTAGGAAGACATTATACAGCACTGATTTTTATGGTAATGCACCACATTAATTGTGTTATTGTGTTTTGTCCTTTAAAAATAAATTAAAAGCTTTAAAAGTAAAAGTGGCTTTAAATGTAAAAAAGGGAGAAAAGTGACAAAAAAGTAAACACCAAATTTTAGTGCTGAACATTCGTTTTTTACCCCGATTTTCAGCTGAAGATTCGTCATGACAACAGCGAGATTGGATCGTCATGGTTCGTTGACCGGGTTGAGGTAAAGGTCAAAGGTGAAACGTGGGTGTTTCCATGCCAACGGTGGTTGTCAACCAAGGAGGATGATGGACAGATCGAACGGACTCTCGTACCTGTGGATGTGGTCAGTGGTTGTGCTTTTTGTATAAAAATTGTTAACCAAGACAGAGCATTCCGTGTATTAATGATCGTAGTGAAGGATATATAAGTACGAATTAGGTAATTCATGTTTTTCCCCATGAATGAAAAAACGCAAGGGAGGTTATCACGTTGCCTTGTGCCAATTGTCAGGTTACCCGATATTTTGCAGGGTGTTATATATAATAGATGCTTTTTTTTAGTTTGAGCAGAACTCATTTACTGGGTTAAGACATGTTCAATAAGTTCGTTTACCAAGTACACAATTGTGGAGCCAATGGATAATTTAGACACCACTAACTTCCAGCTTCCTTAACACCACTTTCAACATTATCATAAGTTAACCCGTCTAGCAGTTCCCCCTTTACTCAAAATATACAATGTGTTCCCCAGGCCACCTACCAGCGGCTGCAGCAGCAAAAACAAGGTCGTAAAGCGAGTATCGCCGTTCGTGATGCAATCGCGCTCGAAACGAAGGCGCAGCTCACCACATACGAGGTGTCGGTCAAGACTGGGGATGTATGGGGTTCTGGCACCGATGCAAACGTCTACCTCACGCTGTTCGGTGAGAAAGATGACTCAGGAATCATGTGAGTGCAGTTTGTGCTTGGACAAACCCATTTTCCTAATTTCATGTGCCCTGCTGGAGTTTGTCATTTTTTCTAAAGCCCATAAATGTATTCAAGTTTTTGTTTGTCTCTTTTCGTGGTTAAAAAATATTATTTTAATTTTACAACTTTTTTGCCGACTTTACTGAAGGTAAAACAGTCTTGTTTCCTTTATTTGAATTAATGACAGCTTTTATACCAAACGAATTTGTTGGAATATTGCATGCCCGCTCAGTGTTCATGTTTGCAAAGCTATTTCAGCATGTTCATATATGATAAATCTTCAATTATTGAACAATTCATCTGAATCAATTAAATTGTATCAGAGCTTGGAATAATGAAATATGGTCAAGTGGTTAGGGGGGAGATCTAACTTTCAGCACCCATATTATCATATTATGTTGAAATAACTGCTTATTTATAATTGTAATAGATTCTCCTAAGTTTACATCCTTTTGCCCTAACTTTATATTTATTTATTTTTAATCTCCCATAGAAATCTAAAAACATCAAAGACCTACCGCGATAAATTCGAAAGGAACCACATTGACGTTTTCACAGTTGAATCTGCTGACCTCGGCGTTTTAAAGAAGATTAAAATTGGTCACGACAACGCTGGATTGTCACCTGGTATGTTGGTAACGATCATAAGCTCTCATGCTCAAAATCGAGATGTAGGAGCTATTATATTGTGTGAATAATAGAGTAGTTTTTCAACGCATATAAAAATGACATAGATTTATACTTGAAAGTGGCTTGCTGTGGTCTTTAGTAATACATTTCACGTTTACAATCACGTTGCTTTTGCTAATATATTGTGCAGATATTGGATAATTAGTCTGATGAATAAATTGCAAAACGAAGGGTTAATGCAGTTTATGCTTACAATCAAGCTGTTTAAATTATAATAAAGTGCGGATGATCTGGTGGGCTGTAAAACAACTAACGCGCACTGTCAAGTTGTTTAAGCTACAGCACTGTTTGGATAATTAACTTTTTAAATTAGACGAGTTAATTGCAAACCACATATGCTTCCAGTAAAGTTACTTGTTTTTTAAAATTTAAGTATTGATTGCAAAATAAAAGGGTAATACATTTTATGCGCACAGTTAAGTTGTTTGCGGTGTAACTGATTGGATAATCAGTTTTTAAATTATATGAGTTCGTTGCTACATTCAAAGTTATCCCTCCCCCCTCTTTAACAGGTTGGTACTTGGAATATGTGGAAGTGGACGCCGCATCACTTGGTATGAAGTGGAGGTTTCCATGTGGAAGATGGATCGCCAAGGATAAAGACGATGGAAAACTGGAGAAGGAACTGCATTTGGCCACTGATGAAACAGTGGGATATGCTGCTAAAGTCCCGTATGAGATTACAGGTTTGTGATAAGTCTATTTAAGCATACATAAGAAACTAAAAACACGGCAGTAATGATTAGCTTTGTGATAACACCACTCATGTATTTGCAAAGTTATCTGACAACTTTCCTTTTTATAATATTTCCTTCCTTATTTACATGATAATTTGATAATTGGCCCTAACTTTAAAATGTTTTCCCATTTCATGATGATTGCATAATTCTATACCATGTCTCCCTATTTACTTGGGTAAAACATGATTATAATATGTTATTCACGGTTATTTTATGATCCTTCCCACCCAGTGTACACAAGTGAGATATCAGGGGCTGGTACAGACGCAGATGTGTATGTGGTGCTCTATGGTAGGGAGGGGGTAGCAACTGAACAAACCAGTCTTTGTTCGTCCAAGGACGAACGGAAGTCACGATTTAACAAGAAGGGCATTGATACGGTAAGAAGCTTGATATTTAGACCATAGAAAATCAATGTTGTATAAAGTCAGCAATATTTTGAAACTCGCGCTACTATAGAGATACAACATTTTTTTACAATATCTAACAGTTGAAACGGCTAAAAATAAAACAAAATGAGAACCCCAGCCTAAAATAAGGATGTTTCTTAGAAAAGTGTGTATAGTTATTTTTTATTCCCTTATATCGTTTGAATAAAATACAAATTATTAGGACCATGTTATAGATTTCTCTATTCCTTTGCTACTCACAATAATAACTACAATAACAGATTATTTAAAACGATGAAAATAAGGAAATTAAATATATAACTAGGTAAAAATTCTCTATAAACCACTTCACCATAAGCAGGGTTAGATATTAGTAACAAATTTTGGTATTTTTAAACTAAAACATTGTTAAGGTGACTTAGGGATTAGTATGCATTTTCATATTTTGGTATTTTTATATTTTTCACATTATTCCCAGTTTGTACTGGAGCTTGATGACATTGGGGAGGTGATTGAGAAGCTGCGGATTGGACACGACGGGAAGGGATGGGGTGCGGGGTGGCATCTTGACAAGGTGGCAGTACGGAGACTGCTCGAGGGGGTTAAGGTGGGTTTCAAGCTTTATTTGGGACGGAAGTTTAAACCTAATGGTTTGATCACTTGAACCAAAACAACATTTTCACATTATACTACTTTTTTCCCCAGAGCCCACAAACCTATACATGATAAATGCTTATACTCATCAGTCCATATATACTTATATCCCCTTTCCAATCCCCTAGGGATCAGAAACGTCTACCTTCACCTGCGGACGGTGGTTAGCACGGGACGAAGATGATGGGGAGATCGTTCGCGAGCTTGTACCGACCAAAATCGTGAAGGAACAAGTCACCAAGAGTGGCAAGCTGAAGCGATCGGAATCGAAGTTGGATGATGCGCTCAAAAGTAAGCCATATTATTCAGTTTAAAATTGCGAATTTTGTCTTTTTAAGCCCACATTTCTGGCTTCAGACATTTTCAAGCCCAAATTGTCATATTTTAAAGTTAGTTTTAATGTTTGTTTTAAGCCATAAAGAATCAAAATTTGGATAATGCTTTCAAAAGTAAGTCGGATTATTTATTTTTAAACTTCAAAATTGTTTTTTTCGGCCAACATTTCTGGTATTTTTAAGCCCTACTAGTGTTATTGTTTTTGTACTGATGTTTTTGTTAGCAGTATTATTTTTTAGTCTCTTCTAATATTATAATATTATTTTTTACAGCTTTAAAATATATTTAATGCAGTTAACAATTTGTTAAAATTAAATGTTATGTCTGATTATCCCAGTTCTGTTCTCAACTGTGGGCAGAAAGCGTTTTACTTTGTACTTGATAAAGTAACTGAAACTATTACGTTTCTCAAACACAGTGAAAGCTAGGGCTCACCAAATTAAAATTCATGTCCATTTCTTGGGTTCTATAATAAAAAACAGAATACTTATGTTTATTAATTGGAAGAAAACAAAAGAACACAAGCGGGGTTTAATCAGTTGCACTCTTTTGAAGAACACTTTGTATCGAATAAGAATACAACTTTACATTTAATAAAACACTTCTTTACATTGATTTTTTATTCATGAATTGATTGAGTTCATAGTTCAATTCTTGAGTTCTATGTTACAAAAAAAGCATGCCCATACACAGGGGAAAAACACATTTAAACAGTAGCACTCTTCAGAACACATTTTTACATTAAAACTTCTCGGATTTTTTTTCAATCATAGATGATATAGAGTTGCAATCCGAAATTTTATTATTAAATGTTCAGCTTCATGCTGTCTGCTTCGATTGTTCCTTTTTAAAAGGCTTAGACGAGGATTTGGAAGAGCCGTCATCTTCTAGCTCATCAAGTGAGTCTAGTTCCGATAGCGACTCAAACATAGAACATGAGGAGGAAATTCATGCCGATGAAGATGTAACTGATAATGGCATGAAAAAGGCGGAGGTTTCTAACACTCAACCTGATGTTAAAGAAGTCGCATCTGACGGTTCAGAAGGTCTAGTTTCAGATGCTGTTTTCAATGACGAAAACGCTGAGAACGATGCAAAAGTTAGCGAGATTGCGTTAAATTCTTCCCAAAATATTGAGTCAAAATCGGAACTTGTTGAAACGGATTCAATACCAGAAGAAATATTTCAAAGCCCAAATGAATAAACACGACAAACTCTTTTATATTTCTCTCCCTCATTACAAAAAGAATCAGCACATTTACCGAAAGAACTACAAACATTTACCGAAAGAACCATTCAAACAAACTGTTTAAATATCAAACTGATACTTATTTTCTAACAAAATCCCTATAATGTCTATTGATAGCAGATCTTTTTAACTAAAGTTTAAAATTATTATTTGTATGCTGTCAATTAATAATAAGGAATTCTCTACGCTTGTATGATGTGACTTATGGTATTGGATTTATTTAATGTTTCTTCTGTAGATATATTAAATATTTGCCATTATTATAGCTGGTCAAACAATGCAATTCCGTCAAGGTGTTTAGAAATGCGATGCTCTTATTATTACTGTTAAGACAAAAACTAAACTGCCATAAACTTATACATTTATAACAAAAAACATAAAGTCAGGGTAATTATTTCCAACCCTTATGAGAGACATTTTAAAAGGTGAATCAAAAAGAATAAATGAGCATACTAATTTCATTTTAGTCAATGAGCTCCAATATTCTTCAATTAAACTTTTAAATAAAAAATCCAATTTTAAAATCTTGGCCAAAAACATACAGCCAAAATATTTATTTTCATTTTAATGGGAGACATTTCGGAAAGTGCTTATTCTATTTTTAATTATTAACCTGCATTAAAAATACCACTGTTTATTACTCTGGCTTTATGTTTGTGCTAAGACTATTGTACAACTCCTACTTCATACATTATAATCCAAAGTGATATGTTCAGAATAACAATTTTTATGACAATATGTTCTAAATGTTTGTACATTATTTTAATTCATACTGAAATTTTCACGTTAAATTATTTAAACCACTACAGGTTTAACTTGTTTTAAATGTTCCTAGTTGGTATTTTGAATATAAACTGCATCCAGGACATAGATCCAAGGTATGCTATTGGGTGGTGGCAATCTGGTGTGATGTCACAATCATGCATTGTTGCATTGTAATTTGTATGTTGTATTGCTTTTTTGTCTGCTGTATCGCTTTTCAATCTTAATGCATTTCACAAAACTCCAAACATTTTTCATTGCCTTTTGTGCGTTAATAAAAAAAAATTATTATACGTTTAATTGTAACACTGTGCAATATTTTGTCATTCTGTTGCTATTTCGAATACCTAATTAATTGTTTATGTTTAATTTGCTGCTTTCTGCCAGTATTGTCAATATAAATAATTCTATAGACAACACTATCACCTCATAACCGATCATTGACTATTATGACATCACACAGACCAACAATACAAAGTTCACGTGTTCACTGGAGATGTCTTTAGAGGAGGTACCGACGCAAACGTCTTCATCACCATATTTGGTGAGAACGGAGACACCGGAGAAAGGAAACTTTTGAAATCGGAAACCAACACTGATAAGTTTGAACGAGGCAAGGTAAACTACATTAAAGGTTTTTTTTATTACTGAACATGAATAAATAGTTAATAGACATTAGTTTTTCATATGTTTTATATAATAAAAGTTTGTTTTATCAAATTTTTTCTTTAACGTTTCTATAATAAGTGAAAGTTTCTTTTTAAATAATTTCACCGTTTGCTAAACCTGTAAACTAATTGATTACAAATGTTTCCTGCTAATAAATTAATAATAATACACATAACTGCTAAACTCCTGTCCTTAATCCTAAATCTACCATGTAGTTATAAATTACAATACAATGCTTTTCGATTTGCCACCACATTTTATTACTTTTTGGTCCGACTGGTTAGTCTGATGGTTTAGTGCAACGCCTATCAATCGAAAGGTTGTAGTTTCGAAACTGGTTGCTAGCTAGTCAGTTGTGTACTTAGGCAAGGTTTTTTACGGACATTGCCTGATCTCAGCAGATACCAAATTGAAGGAACATGTCTATCGTATACAACACTCTGCAATAGCTTCGGTAACCCAGAGGTGTGCACGAGGTAATCTGACGATTGCCCGTGTGTTAACCCACTTGGCTTTACAGTTCATGAAGATAAATATCCTATCCTTTTTTTACAAATCTCTTAACTGTGTTAGTTTAGTTTATGGTTTCAATGATGAAAACATGCATTAGTACTTTTTCAAATTTTCTGGAAAAACAAAACAAAACAGCAAAACAACTATTGTTGAAACCATTCCTTCACCCATTGCAGGAAGATATCTTCAAACTGGACGCAGTGGACCTGGGCAAGTTGTTCAAGGTGCACATACGACACGACAACGCCCTCATCCAGCCAGCGTGGTTCCTAGATAGAGTGGAGATAGAAGATACTGACACAGGAAGTATCTACGTCTTCCACTGTGAGAGGTGGCTGGCTAAAAACAAGGAGGATGGGAAGATTGCAAGGTACGTGGATGGGGATACATTTCAAACTCATAATATAACTTGAGCCCTACATACTATAATTAAAAGCTTGAAGCGACCTCCCGTCATCTATTTTACATAATGTGTGACGCCATTACGAATTGCCTTTTTCATGTGCTTTTTGTGCCTGTGGCTTGTGTAACGAGTTTTATTTCGATTGTGCGTTACTGCAAATAAAGAAGCTGCCGCTTCAAAGCTGTGTGTTTTTTAAAGCTCCTAGTTTTGAGATTAAGATGTGCTTTGATTTATATCCATGAATATCCTAATATTGTTATTAAAAACAATATATATTAAAAATAATACACAGAAGGGTAAATGTTATATTCCCTATATTTCCTTCCCTACAGGTCACTATACGTGGTTGGGTATGATGGGGAGACGTCAACCAGACGCAGTTTAGCAACCACTAAGAGCGGGGGAAGCCTGGGAAAGAAGTCCATCTTGTCCGATACCATTCCTGAAGGACCAAGTGGGTGTTGTTTGTACATTTGTGCAGCTATTTCATTGCGTTTATGGTTAATACCTATCCTCATGGTTGGGAATCCAGGCTATCCACAAGTATTTTAAAAGACTTAATGCTCACAGTCAAGTCAGTAAAGTTACATTGAGTAATTACAAGTTAATATTTGATTTATATTGTCATAGGATAGAATAGAATATTCATGTTTATCCCCGTGAATGGGAAAACCAAGGGGGTCAACACACGGGCAATCGTCAGATTACCTCATGCCCACCGTCAAGTTATCGGAACTATTGCAGTGTATTGTGAATGATAGACACATTTCCTTAATTTGGTAGAACCCATTAATCCGCTGGGTTCAGCCAATTTTTGTTAAACCGACTCACTAGCGACCAGTTACGTACCTACAACCCTTTGGTTGAAAGGCGTCACACTAAACCGCCAGACTAACCGGTCGGACATATGTGGAAAGCAAAAGTTTGTGTAAGGGTATTGTAAAAAGACCATGTCCAGTCTAATTATTACAATTTTCAACAAAAGGCAATACTGTAGCGCCGACAACAGGTACAAAACACAATAGTTGTTTATTGGTCGGCGATCTAAAGTTAATGATGAGAGAAATGAAAGACACAGCAAACGTAGGAAAAAGGCAACACGTCATAAATTATACGGTTGATCACACAACCAGTCATGTATATCACATGACGCCATAGGCCCCCCCTAGAAACGGAGAATGTTTATGATGAATAATTTGTAACAGTTCGTCGCAGGTCGTCCTCTTTTCCGCGGTATTGCCACCTGAACAGGTTGTGTAAGGTCAAGGTGCGCAGGTTTAAGCCGATCGATTGAAACAATCTCTTCTCGACCTCCAATATCCAGTTTAAACGTTTTTGGTCCCGACTGAATAACTTTATATGGACCTTCGTATGGCGGTGTTAAAGGCGGGCGGTGAGAGTCCTTTCGTACAAACACAAATGGGCTGGAGCTCAAAACTGGTGGAACTGACGAGGTGATAAGGGCATGTCGGGACATTGGAGCTGGACTGAACTGTCGGATTTGCTCACGTAGTTTCTGCAGGACAACTGTGGGAGCAGGCGTATCATTTGTATGCTGAATAAAATCACCTGGTACCGTTAGTGGTGAGCCATATACCAACTCTGCTGAAGAGCATTTTAAGTCGTCCTTGGGTGCTGTGCGGATTCCCAAGAGCACCCACGGCAGGGCATCAACCCAGTTCGAATCGACCAGCCGAGCCATGAGTGCGCTCTTTAAATGTCGGTGAAACCTCTCAACTAAACCGTTTGCTTGAGGATGATAGCTCGTCGTGCGGTGAAGCTTTACTCCCAGTGTTTCGTTGAAGGCAGACCAGAACTCTGAAGTAAACTGTGGGCCCCGATCAGTTGTTAAGTGAGAAGGTACGCCAAACCTTGCCACCCAGTGGGATAAAAAAACTCTCACACAGTTTCCAGTGGTTGCATTCTCCATAGGAATCGCCTCTGGCCATCTAGTGAACCGGTCCACGATTGTCAGCAAGTAATTTTTCCCTTGAGATGAAGGTAACGGCCCAACAATGTCCAAATTGAGGCTTTGGAAACGTTCGTTTGTGGGGGGATACTCTGCTAATGCTGACCTAACATGTTGTTGGATTTTAGCTTTTTGACAACCGATGCATTGCTTTGCCCACTCTCCAACTTGTTTTTGCATTCCCAGCCAGACAAATTTTGCTGCCACGAGTTTGCGAGTCGAGCGAATAGAGGGGTGCGACAAACCGTGAATGAGGTTAAAAACCCTCTTGCGCCATGATAATGGTACTAAAGGTCGGGGGTGCCCTGTTGACATGTCACATAGGACGGTCACTCCTGTTTTTGCTAGTCGCACCTCTTCAAGCTGCAGAGACGTTTCCTTGCGGTATTCTTGGATCTCTGGATCACGTTGATCCTCTGCCATGGAAATAAAATCCATATCGGCAAGGACTGTTTGGATCGTGGTTGGAAATGACCGGGAAAGTGCGTCCGTGACATGATTGTTTTTTCCTTGGATGTGCCGGACATCAGTTGTAAATTCTGATATGTAACTGAGGTGCCGTTGTTGGCGGGCGGACCACGGTTCCGAAACTTTCGTAAAGGCGAAAGTTAATGGCTGATGATCAGTGTAAGCGACAAATACTCTTCCTTCAAGAAAATATCTAAAATGTCGTATTGAAGAGTACAGTGCGAGGAGCTCGCGGTCAAAAGCACTGTATTTTAGTTCTGGCCGTCTAAGGTGTCGGCTGAAAAATGCAATTGGCTTCCATGTACCATCGATCCACTGTTCAAGAGCAGCACCAAGAGCTGTCCCTGAAGCATCAACGGTAATTGCAGTCGTTGCATTAGTAAGTGGGTGGTGAAGCAGAGTGGCATTGGCAAAGGGGCTGTCTTGGCACTCTGGAACGCAGAGTGTAGTGGGTCGGTCCACACAAGGTCCTTCTTGGCTGCTCCTGTAAATGCTGCATAAATTGGCTTCATTATTTTTGCTGCCCCTGGGATGAACCCGGTGGTAAAAATTTATCATCCCAGCAAATTCTTGTAAACCTTTTACTGTAGAAGGTGGCGGAAACTGACGTACGGCTTCAACCTTCTCCGTAAGCGGTGTTGCACCGTGGGTAGTAACATGATGACCAAGAAAATCAATTTCAGATACGCCAAATTGACATTTGGAAACATTAATGACTAACCCGTGGCTGGCGAGCTTCTGGAACAATAGTTTTAGGTGGTCTTGATGTTCTTCAGTTGAACGACTGGATACTAAGATATCGTCTAAGTAAACAAAAGCGAATTCAAGAGATTGGCATACAGTGTCCATTAGCCGCTGAAACGTTTGGGCAGCGTTTTTCAAACCAAAAGGCATCACGTCGGGAGTCGACCAATCTGTAGCGCCGACAACACGGTACAAAACACAATAGTTGTTTATTAGTCGGCGATCTAAAGTTAATGATGAGAGAAATGAAAGACACAGCAAACGTAGGAAAAAGGCAACACGTCATAAGATTATACGGTTGATCACACAACCCAGTCATGTATATCACATGACGCCATAATACGATTTAAAGTCTGTTCAGATATCTCTTATATAAATTTATATATAGAATCCTGAAGATGTTACATAGGATAACACTATTAAAGACACCATTACATTTCCCTAAAACTAACTAATGCTCGCAACCCAGCTATACCATACACTGTGAAGATTGAGACAGGCTCAGAAGAAGGCAGCAGCTGCAAAGCACCGGCTTTTATTAAAATATTTGGACCAAGTAAGAAAGGAACAGTTTCAAGAAGGTGGGTTATGTTTTTTAACTTTGTAGTAAATATTTTTTATTTTTTCTATTTTCTTGACTATTATGTATTTTTTGCCCACACTAACTCCTTTAGATGCATAGTAATACCCCCCATGTTCATAGTCAATCTCAAAAATGTTACTTTGTATACCAGGACTGCTAAACAACCCATTAGATACTGCGGATCTGGAGCTATCTATTGATTGCTAAAGATTTTGTTTCGCAAACTAGACTTTTATTATTAAAAAAGTATAAAGTTAACTGTGCGTACATTGGATAGCTTAGCACACCACATGTCCATGTAATCATCTTTTAAGAAAATCGTCAAGGGACCTTTATGCTCATATTAACACATTATGCGAACCCTAGTATCCCAAACTAATTCTAACCAACT
>CH000110.1:573039-584657 GCA_000149265.1 Ciona savignyi | reverse complement strand
ATAGCTAACTGTTCTGTTTATCCCA
This sequence comes from Ciona savignyi, assembly GCA_000149265.1. NCBI lineage: Eukaryota > Metazoa > Chordata > Ascidiacea > Phlebobranchia > Cionidae > Ciona > Ciona savignyi. The sequence continues at coordinate 584,632 of CH000110.1, read as the reverse complement.
TCCCTAATCTATTCAAACTTTATTCTCAAATTACCTTTCCATATATGGAAACACGGTACGTGGTATCCAATATCATGTCAGGTGCTTTGTTTTAATTGTTAGAGATCAACATTTAAGGCAATCGGATAGGATTCCCTTTGTGTTATCAACTGGTAGGAGAAAGGGTATCTATCAAACAAAAAAATGCTTTTTTAATCAGTAATATAATTTTCAAGTAGGCTTCTTAGCTTGTACCAAAAAATATAAAATTATGTAATAAGTTTTAGTACTTTTAGAAAAATAAAAAGCATTTATTTTCACCTGCTTTTTGCAGATTCCAAAATCACAAATTGAAATGTGATTAGTACACACAAACAAAATTACAAAGGTAGCCTTTTTTATTATAATATTAAAAAAAAACGAATAACTTAGTGAATTAGTGCCTCGTTTTTTAGCAGGATTGAAACTGGTTGGTAGAAAGTTCTTTGTGTCCTTGGGCAAGACAATTAACATACATGGCATTGCAAGGTGCCCCTTAAACCTTATTAGGTCATCATTATTCTAACACTTTTTTATTGATTATGTCTTTAAAGGGCCATTATATACATTTTATACTATAGTTAAACAAGTGACATTGTAAGTTTACCTCTCCTGTATGCATACAATGGAAAATGTCATCACTTCCTTCTATTTTTATTTTTATTTAAACTTTCTGACTGGCCAGTTTTAAATGATGACTTGAAAACGAAACTGTTCCTTAATCCAAAACCACAACTCAAGTGTTATTTACAAAAAAAGTTAATTTACCACAAATTACGGCTGATTAAAAATTTGTGGTGAAATATATATACATATCTAGAACCGGCGCAGTGTCAAAATGAAAAGACAATTGTTAATGTGTTGTTTATGCATGACCAAGACAATAGAAGACAGATTACCATGTTAAAATATTATAAAATGTTTTTTTGTGATTATTAGAACAGCAAATTTCTTTTTGACTGGTTGCGCAATGTGTTTTATCAAGCCTTTTTATTTGGGAGTAAACAAATGGCGCAATTCTTTTTCTTTTGTGTTGCAATCCTTTAGAAACATAATATATGTTCCATCTCTTTAAAGAATAATTTCTCTTTTCATCCTTTTGTTTAAATAACAATGAAGCGCTTACTTCACAAGAATAACAAAACAAAACGCAAAACTATTGTAGAATAGGATTTAAAATTGTAATATCAAGTGCATTGTTTCATTTGTTATGGGTTTTCAAAGTGTAACACAATAAGATAGGATTCTCTGTCAACAAGAAGAGATACTAATTACGTAAAATTCCTAATTGTGTGTACTTTAACTGCTCTTTGCAGATTGCAATATTACAAATTAGCATTGGATTAAAACCAACAAAGTTCCTAAATGATTACACAATAAAAAATACTAATATGCAAATTAAGAAAGTAATATTTTATAACAACCAAACTATTATATACCGTATTAGAACCACTCCAGTGCGGTGCCAAATGATTTATTATGGTAATGCATTGTATTCTGTTTCAATAACGCAATGACCCGGTTTCCAGACCAGGACCGCCATATTTTAGTTCAAAAGTTCAAATTTAACCACGCGTGCTCAATAGTTTGTCACCAAAACAATAAGGTTAAATTTCTTTTGTGATCAAAACAATAAGAATAGATGAGCGCATGCAGACACACCAAAAAATACTGATCTTCTTACGACTTTATATGAAATTAAAAAAAACTGTGTGAAATGTCAACAAGTTCATTAAGCCAAAATCCATTTGTGCATTTTTTAATAGCAGAGATTAAATGCATGCATATTCATGTTTTATCTTTCTAAAATAAAAAAAATAAATTCGTTTTTAAATTGTGCATACTTACACATATGGGGTAACATTTAAAAAAACAATTGCTACAAACAGAATGCTCCAAAGCAAAAATTGCTATCTTGACCACCCCGCTAACGCGACCGCTTGATGACGGTCCCATAGTTGTTAGGTAAGCGGCATTCCACTGTATATATAATTTCTTAACCAGATAGATTAGTGGGTTAGTGCATCATCTTTCAGCCAAAATGAGTGAAACTGATGTGTAGCAAGTGATTTGTGTCCTTGGGCAAGACTGCATGGCCTTAATTCAGCAGATTTCTGGGTTTTTATTAAAAATAAAGAAATTTCTTAATCATACACAATACAATAGCTTTGGTAACTTGATAATGTTTTTCCATTTGATAATGTGGACTATGATTTTGTACAGAGCTACTATAGAAACCCCATCAAGAGGTATCACCACCGGGAGAGCCACAGAGGTGATTACAACTTTACCTCCACTCACAGACATCAACAAATTTTTAAAATGTGTGATCACCAGCATCAGTAAATATTTTATAAATAAATAGGTAATATTACTAAGCTAATAACATATAAACTTAGGTCCATTTACTTTTTGTAAAACTTATTTGGTGGGAGTTTTTTATAATCATAGGTTCAAATCAATTTCACATGAGACAGTGTGACTATGACATTACATTGCATTGTGTCTGCACTCATCCCTTCACCACAGCATAAACATTTCGACCGTTTCAATAAAAACACTTTTCTACTGACCTATGTCTGACATTACCCTTAACCCTTTCTTAAATTTTGTGTATTTCATATTGTTAATATTTGTTATTGTTTGTTATATTTTTAAAGACATACACCAGACATAATGTAACCGTGCTAATTGACGTTAACTAACTTTATATCAATAGTATCAATTTAGTAAAAAATGTGGCATAATTAAAAATTGGGAAGTATTTAGCAAAACCTTGTAACAAAATATTACTTAATAAAAATAAAATCCAACATTTTACAGTGTGTTTTATATTACAACTTAGCAACCGTTAACTGGTTTTGACCTTATAACTAGTAGTACATTAAAAACGTAGTTGCCAATTAATATTAATTTGTTTTCTTATTAGTTTTCTTGTAAATGTTGGATCCAGATGTGTTTAGGCACTGTTGTTTGCTTATGATATTCTTTATTTAAGTTTTATGTTGTTTGATTTTATTATTTTTGTTTACAAGAGTAGCGGGTCAATTGTACCACCGGGGCCAATAATTTAGGCCTTAAATGGCTTTTTACTCCACTGCCCTGGAGTTATCTTTGATCTAGGATATACCAAACAAAGTTGGCCTAAATCCCCCAAAATGCTGACAAATTGCATTAATGGGATAGATGAGAAATATCATCAGATTCTATTTTTTCGCAAGTTATAATTTTGCTAAAGTTTGGTAGCTGCGTCGACTACATATGTTTTAACGAATGTTCATTTTGCCTTTTTTGTCTCTGTAGTATAATTTAAAAATTGATGATTAATACGGGGCAAAAAATAATTATTATTTAACTATATTAAAAGTTAAAGACTGATAATGTTAATATACCTCTCTAAATACACATCTCTCTTTATTAAATTGTCATCTCTTAAACACACAAAAGAATTAAATATCGTTATTTGCACCAACACAAAAAAAGGATAAAATGATAAAAATTATTACGTTAAAAAGGATATAGGATAGGATAGGATATTCATCTTTATCTCCGCGAATGGGAAAACCAAGGGGGTTATCACACATGCAATCGTCAGATCACCACGCGCCCATCGTCGGGTTACCGGAGCTATTGCAGTGTGTTGTATATGATAGACATGTTTCTTCAATTTGGTAGAACCCATTAATCCGCTGGGTTCAGGCAATGTCCGTAAAGTGCCTTGCCCAAGGACACAACCGACTAGCTAGCGACCAGTTTCGCACCTTCAACCTTTCGATTGAATGGCGACGCACTTAACCGCTAGACCAACCGGCAGGCATAAAAAAAATCAAAAGATTAATGAAGTAACATGCAGTTAAATAATCGATAATTTTGATGATGATTTGGTGCAGAGCCCATGTAGCAAGCGATGCAAGTTGAGAAATGGCCACCGGGAGAGCCACAGAGGTTATTATAGCTGCAGCTCTACTCGCAGACATTCTTAAATTCTCCCCAAATGGCAACGAAAAAATGGAAATATCCGCCATCTTTTTAACAGGCAGCAGCAGTAAGTTATTTTATAAATTTATCTTGTTAAAATTTATCATATAAACTCATTGAATAAATCTCCATTATTTCACTGGCAAGTATTATTAAAACCATTCTTTTAGTATCAACTTGACTATAATCTAAGCTTAATAGTTTGCAATACAATTACAATGCGGAAATGATAACACCCATTGTCCAATTCACAACTACTTCTTCATTTCAAGGGCAATACTTATTGCTTGTAGAAAATTTGGTGTTTATCCAACAGATTAGTTTAGTGGTTTGGTATGTCTCCTTTCAGCCGAAGTGTTGCATTTTTAAAACTAGCCACCAGCTAGTTGGTTGTGTCCTTTACAAGGCACTGAACGGACATTGCCTGAACCCAGCGGATTAATGGGTTCTACCAAATTGAAGAAATGTCTAAATCATACACAACACACAGCAAAAGCTCCGGTAACCCGACAGTGGCCGTGTGGTGATCTGTAACCCCCTTGGTTTTCCCATTCACGAATAAACATGAATATCCTACACTATCATTTGTATATCTTTAAATAAAACTTGCTTTAATATTTAAACTTTAAATCTCTAAAGAAAATTAATTAACATGCTTAAACTGCTAAGTACCTCTTAAACTTTTTAAAACATCATTATCCGAATGTTTTAATGATCATACTTTAAAAAGCGGTTATTAATTTTATACTTGTTTTAAACAAGTGATATTTTAAGTTTACCTATCCTGTAAACATACAATGAAATACGTCATCACTCTCTTTCATTTGTCTTTCTCTTTAAACTTTTCCAAGCAAATAATATACTTTTTTAAGCAAATAGTATATATTTCAAGCAAAGATATTTTATTTCAATCAAGTAAATCATATAGCAGTAAAGGTTTCGCAAATCATTTTGCCTTTACATATATTGGACCAGTTATATAAGTGTGTGATTAGATACTTTAAATGTCTTTAATTTATGACCGTTTTTGTCAGTGGTATTTAAACATGTTTCTGTTTGTTTGTTTTTTAAATGGTCTTTATTACATATGCATGGGATATCAGATATTTCTGTTTTTTTATATAATAAAATTATTTTTTTTAACTCTTAAACGAGATAATATGCGTTTAATATTCTTTAATATAAAGTATATTGGCAAGGTAGTACTCCTTGGAAAGTGTTTGGGTTCTCCAACATCATTTCCAGTTTATCAGTTGTGTCATCAAGTGCTGCTTCACATGCTTCACAAGCTGTTTTCGCATAATGGTTCACACATTGTTTATCAATTTCTGGAGTGGAATTTTCAGACTGCCAGATGCTCTTTACTTGATCCCATAGTCCAGTAAAAATGGATGATACTATTTCGTATGCGGTATTTGGAATACTTTTAGTGGTTTCCCACAACAAATGATCAAACCACATCTCCATTGCACGTATACAGATATTTTGAAATAACTGAGGAATGTGGCACCTTTCCATAATACGACGTACTATTGCTTCCATATTCACTACTTTAAATGATCTTAATATGAAAATACAACTTAAACACCTTATTTCTCTATTTTTAGACAATAAGAATATTTTTAGGTTTTTAATAATCTTAAAACAATATAATATGAGTTTAATAATCTTTATTATGCACTACATTGAAAAAGCATTAAATTTACAGTCTAGATTCAGAACTTTTGGTCTTAATTAAAAACCTTTGTTCCCTAATGCCTAATCCCCAATGTATTCAACATTCTCAAATTACCTTCCCATATATGAAACACAGTATGTGATATCTAATGTCAGGTGCTTTAATTCAATTGTCAAGAGATCAAAATGTAAGGCAATCGAATAGGATTCTCTTTGTGTTTTCAACTAGTAAAAGAAAGGGTTTCTATATTCACAATAAAATTCTATTTTAATTAGTGATGTAATGTTCGGGTAGGCTTATTAGCTTGTACCAGACATTTTTTTAGTACATTAATTGCTTTTGCAGATAACAAAATGACAAATTGGCATGTGAGTAGTACACAACAAATTTACACAAATGGTTAACCTTTTAAATATAATATGCAAATTCATCGTACATCGTGCCAGGGTTAAGTATGTATTATTTTATTGGTAACAACCAAGTAATTATATATATATATATTTGCTCGGCCAAATAGATTAGTGAATTAGTGCATCGCCTTTTAGCCAGATTGAAACTGGTAGTAGATGGTCATTTGTTTTCTTGTGCAGGACCTTTAAAATACATTGCCTTAATCCAGTAGATTTCTGGCTTCTACTAAAAATAGTCATATACAACAGAATAACTATGGTAAACTTTTTTTTCTATTCATGGAAAAAAATCCTAATATCACAGTCACATCACATGGATTTTGTTAATTAACATAACTTCTTTTTGTCTTTTAGTATAAAAACCCCTTTAACAGTGTCTGTAACTACCACTTTCATAACTACCACTTTAAATATGTTAGTGCCACTTTGATAATGTGGACTATGAATTTGTACAGAGCTACTATAGAAACCCCATCAAGAGTCGACATCACCACCGGGAGAGCCACAGAGGTGACTACAGCTTAACCTCCACTCGCAGACATCGGCGAATTTTTGAATGTGTCACCAACAGCAGTAAGTATTTTATAAATTAATAGGTAATATTACTAAGCTAAAATATCATTGTTTGTTATATATTGTTATTGTTTGTTATATTTTTAAATACATACAACAGACATAATTCAAACATGCTAATTGACACTGGCGCCGAACAAGGGTATGCAGAGTACCCCAGCCTGCCCTGGCATTTTGCCAGGGTATGCAGCATCACCTAATTTTTACGCGTTTCGATCATCAGATCGTCTACATTAATTGCCTGTCTGTACTTCAATTCAACTACGCAAGACATACAAGCGTCGCAATCGCAATGGGAGAACAAAGCGTTTTTTTGTGTGTACATAAGTACATACACGGTAATACCTAGTGCTGTGCCGATCAGGATTTTTCACCATCATTAAAATCCTTGCCGATCCGATCGCGATCTAAATTGCGTCCAAAAAACGCTTATTTTCTGACGCGAAAATGCAAACTATGAAAGAAATATAGTTTTACTTCACAGCTATAAATCGATTAACTGTTATTTACACTACTTAACTGCACAGATTAAGCCTAAGCTAAAACTTAAAACATCTAAAAATTTTATACGGTTTGTGGTAAAGCGTATAATATATATATTATTATAAACGATATATAGCGTATTGCGTATATATTTGGTCGCACCTTTGCTGTGATTATACAGGGGCGATTGCGTCAATGAAACAACAACTTAAGAAACAACCAGGCGCTTTTATAAGTTATTTAAAGATATATTCCAAGCATATGTTTTATATTAGGTAGCGAATGTATTAATGACATTTAGGAAAGCTAATTCGTTTCTTTTAACTTAATTTATTTTAAAAGCAATCTTCGGCGTAGCATGTAAGTAGGGGGATTGTTTGGCTTTGGTCCAACTTGCACCTGGCCGAAATGAGTAGACGTATGTATCTTTTTGATGACTCGTGCGAATGCTCGAAGCGCACGCTAATGATAAGAGAGAGTAATCTAATGTTTGTTTAGTATAAACAGTTTGTTATCAATTAAAAACATAAATCAAAAATTGGTTTAACACTTATTTTACGCTTTCACACAATTACAATTTTCAAGTTTAAAAATGTGATTTATAGTTGTTTGCACGAATTAGTTTTACAGAATGATTAATTAGATCCCGCTACGTTACGTAATGCCATGTTGAATCTATGCCTGCCCTAACAAAAATTGATCATAAACTACGTTTTAGGTACGTCTTTAATTGCGGGGATCATTTGATTTCCCAGACGCGCACATACACCTTTGGAATATAACATTTCTTTCACCAATTATTCCACGCGAGTAACAAGTCGAATGGTTTACGTCGGGACGATTAAATTATTTTATAACTCCTTTGGCTGCAAACCGGACGATTATAACTAACTGGAAGCTAAGGAATTTTTATAGAATTGGATTGGCTATAACCATTTATACAAGCTTAATAAAGAGGCGTACAACGAAACGCATTCCAGGGCAAATTAATGTTAATTATTTTTGGGCGCGCCGGGCGCGAAATTTATTTTCTCCCAACCCTGGCATGCCTTGGCTTTTCGCATGTTCGGCGCACCTGCTAATTGATGTTTACTAACCTTATGCCAATACCGTGAATTTAGTGAAAAAAATAGTTAAACTATATGGCATATTCAAAAAATGTTATAAGTATTACTTAAGCAAAACCTTGTATCAAAATATTACTAAATAAAAAGAAAATCCGACATTTTACAGTGTGTTGTATATTACAACTTTCCAATCATCAAATGGTTTTGACCTTATAACTAGTAGCACATTAAACATATATTTGCCAATTAATATTAATTTGTTCTTTTATTAGTTTCAATAAATACACATCTCTCTTTATTAAATTTTCATCTCTTAAACACACAAAAGAATTAAATATCGTTATTTGCACAAACACAGCATAAGAATGAAATCCTGAAAATTATTACCTAAAAAAGACATCAAAAGATTAATGAAGGAACATGCAGATGAATATATCGCGAGTTGGGACGGAAAGAGTTAATAATACACAGTTATTTACATATCAATAGTTAATTCATAAAAAATAAATTTAAGTATTTTGTGATTAAATCACTTTTAAATGGTGGTCATTAATGACGTTAATTTAGTGGATGTTCTTGTTTTTTTAAGTCTAAAAATTCCTTCCAGTAGCATTGATACTGTGGTGGGTGGCAGCACGTCGATAATTTTGTTGATGATTTGGTGCAGAGCCCATGTAGCAAGCGCTGCAAGTTGAGCAATGGCCACCGGGAGAGCCACAGAGGTGATTATAGCTGCAGCTCTACTCGCAGACATTCTTAAAATCTCCTCGAGTGGCAACGAAAAAATAGAGATATCTGCCATCCTTTTAACAAGCAGCAGCAGTAAGTTAATTTATTATTTATCTTGATCTTTATAAAAGCAGAAATTTTATTTGTAAAAAAAACTCATTGAATAAATCTACATTACTCTGTTGTCAATTATTATTAAAACTCTTCTTTTAGTATAAACTTTAAAGATTATAATCTAAGCATCATAGATGAATAAAATAGAGGAAATAACGTTTATTGTTCAAATTACAACCTCTTCTCCATTTCAAAGGCGATGATTATTGCTTGTTAAAACTTTGTGTTTATCATCAATTTTTCCTAAAATAAAACATATTTAAATAAGTTTAAACTCAAAAATTTCAATTAATTAAAATTGATTTCACTGCTAAGCGCCTCTTAAACCTTAATAAGCCATCATTATCCTAACATGAACTTCGATGGTTAGGTACATCAAAAAGCCAGATTCAAACTTTATACTATTTTTAAACAAGTGACATTGTAAGTTTACCTCTCCTGTATACATACAATGGAAAACGTCATCACTTCCCTTCATTTGTCTTTTTCTTTAAACTTGCTGACTAGCTGCTTTTAAATAAGGATATAAAAACGAAACTGTCCTCAATCTAAAATTAAAACTGAAGTATGAATTTTTTTGTTGTATATATTAAGTGGAACCCCACTTGGCCACCACCTCGATAACACAACCACCTCTTTACCAGGACCACTTCAGTGCAGTCCCAAATAATTTACTATGGTAATGCATTGCATTCTGTTTTAATAACGCGACCACTCCAGACCGGCGTAATTTGGTCCAAAACTTTAAATTTAACTCCTAAAGCGACCACACGTGCTCAATAATTTCCTTTTTTCACCAAAATAATAAGGTTAAATTTCTTTTGTGATCAAACAGAAAGATTAGATGAGCATACACACACACAAAGAAATTCGTAGCAAACATAACTAAATGTTAAAAGATAAACTTTATTACTAACAGTCGTTTAGATTCAATCTGCGATGTCTTGATGACGGTCCCATAGGTGGTCAGTTAAACGGGGTTCCATTTTATAAATTTTAATATAATTAACAGGGGCTGAACTAAATTTGTATTCATTTTTTAAATGACATGTTTTAATGACTATCCAATGCGCTGCCTTTTTTCTAGTCATGTGCGGTGATTTTCTTTATTTAGTACTAGTGCAAAAAATGAATAAACTAAACAAAACTAATTTACAGCTTCTAGTTGGGTCGTTTGTTTAGTATACCTAACACATATTTATTTAAAACAGATTTGGTATGTCCTTTATATAAGTTATTAAGCTAAAATGGGTTAAGTTTGTTGTGAAATGGGTTAAGTTTGTTGTGATGATTTTGATCAGTGAGATGGCGTTGGAGAGCTGAATAATTTCTGCGTTTACCAATATAAGATGATATATAGGTTTGCATTTAAAATTTTTTAGTTATTTAAGTTTTAAAAAACGTATAAATATATGTGTGGTTTTGGTTGTTTTAATTAGTTTTAATTGCGGTTTTAGTCCCCGATTAGTTTTCAACTATTGTCGTCATGGTTCACTTGATTAGTTTGAAAACAATCCATTCGTTTTGCGCTTGTACATTTTGGATTAGGCTATTTTTTGAGCTTATGGAGGGTGAAAACAGATATTCTGTTGAAGAAACTGCCCTTTTGTTGGCTGATAGTGATTCTGGAAGCAGTTGTGCTTCATTTTCAAGTAGTTCTAGCAATAAGGAACCTTTTTGAAGTTGTTTTGCATCAGTTTTGTTTTCCCTGTGGCTCATGTGTTTGTGTTTCATTGGGCGAAAGTAAAAAAAAAAATGATTTGCGTATTACGACGTCATCAGTCAAGTTGTGAGGTCATTACAAAAAGAGTAGTACAAAAATGGTCCAAATATAATCATAAATTACTTTTGCTACATACTGTTTTGGTTGTAAATGAGAAAAAAAGATAGTTTTTGTTGATCTAAATAGAAACACATGACGTCATTGCACAATGCATGACGTCATCAAAATTTTACTAATGTAAAACAAAAGAAAATTTATTACTGAACAACTTTTCTGTTGATCATATTATGCTTACCTTAATAGTTTTTTGTACAGAAGCTTCTAACCTAAGGCAACTTAGCCGAAAAATGACCAAAAAAACAGCCGGCAGTTAAAGGGTTAAGTTTGCATCCTATTAGACCACCGCATAAATATGCATGCATATTTCCCTAATGGAGATGCCCAAATCTGAACATAGAAAATGTACAAGATTTTTATTTTGCTAAATTCAAGACGGGTATTAAAATGGTTATCACCACAATGCTTCTTGTGTTGCAATCTTATAGAAACATAATTTATGTATCATGTTTCTTTTATTCGGAGTTAAATTTCTGCTTTTATCCTGTCCAAATAGCAAAGAAGTGTAGACAACACTTTATTCACATTTTTTTTGTGTATTTGTACAATTATTAACAGTGACATGTTCTTGACTAATTACAAAACATCTACAACAAATACCTTTAATAGATCCTTTAAATTAATAAATATTTAATACTTTTAATTTCAGTTTGGATTTACTCTGATTAAAATATGCTCATACATCTCTACCAGTGAATTGTGC
>CH000110.1:562090-572939 GCA_000149265.1 Ciona savignyi | reverse complement strand
CTAACACATATTTATTTAAAACAGATTTGGTATGTCCTTTATATAAGTTATTAAGCTAAAATGGGTTAAGTTTGTTGTGTTGTGTTTAAGTTTTTCATCCTATTAGACCACCGCATAAATATGCATGCATATTTCCCTAATGGAGATGGCCAAATCTGAACATAGAAAATGTATAAGATTTTTATTTTGCTAAATTTAAGATGGGTATTAAAATGGTTCATCACAATTCTTTTTGTGTTGCAATATTATAGAAACATAATTTATGTATCATGTTTCTTTTATTCGGAGTTAAATTTCCGCTTTTATCGTGTCCAAATAGCAAAGAAGTGTAGACAACACTTTACTCACTATTTTTTGTGTATTTGTACAATTATTAACAGTGACATGTTACAAAACATCTACAACAAATACCTTTAATAGTTCCTTTAAATTAATAAATATTTAATACTTTGAATTTCAGTTTGGATTTACTCTGATTAAAATATGCTCATACATCTCTACCAGTGAATTGTGCATTTACTTTGTTGCTGTTACATTGAGCCAACTCTGCTTGTGACTAAATCGCATAACGCTTAATGCTGTATTTTAAAATGGTAACCTTTTTTCAGTGTACCCCCTACGCAGTAAGTAAACTTATTCCATTGTTAATTCCAATGCCAAAAAGGTTAGGTTCCTCTTTCCAACGCAAACATGGTTAGGTTCCTCTCAGCAGCGCAAACATGGTTAGGTTCGTCTTTCCAAGGCAAACATGGTTAGATTCCTTTTTGCAATGCATTACTTGGTTTTTACTGCCTGTACGACATCTATGTTTAATAAAAAATTACTTTGTAGTTCAAAATAACAATTCACTTAAATGTTCATGTCTACTAATTAAAGATGACAGTTATTAAATACTGGTACTTACCTAAAAACATTTGAGTGTAAATTAAGTTAATTAAACAATTTTTGTTAGGATATGTATATTTTAAGTCAAAACGCAAGGGGTGTTAATACATTGCATACACTTTACAACATACAAAATTGAAATTATGTTTTTATGTCGGACTTTTTATTTTTTCCAATTTTTTGAGCATCAGACTTTCATCAATTTTATCCATTTTTTTCAGGATCAGTCATCCAAACATAAGGTAGGCAGGATCAGATTATATTTTAACTTTTTTGTAATAGCTAGATCAATCTATTTTTTTTTTCTCATGCAATGATGAGCAAGGTCATACTTTTTCTTTTATAATTTTTTGTCCCCATTACCTATGTGAATTAATTTGTCAAAAAGTTTCAAGTTGATGTATCATTTTGCCAACAAAACCTAATTTTTATATTGAAATACTAGTCTGTTCTTGACTCCGGTCCTTGCAAAATTGCAGCAAAAATTTGACAGTAAATAAAGTAGTTTATTATTATGAATATTTAAGTTAATTAAGTTTAACTTTAAATATTGAATTTAAAATTTGTTTTATTGTTTTGAACTCAGGAATTGTGGCATAAAAGTTCAGGAATGTTCACTGTTCAATGTAAATGTTTTTCTGTTCCAACATTCTGGAATTTTTAACATTAAATTTTATTGCACATAAAATTTTATTGACTTATTCTTTTTAATAAAATTGTATTTATTGCACATAAAATTTTAATATTTTTTAGGATATTTGATAGTAGTGCACCTGATTTTCGATGCCACCACTTTTATTTAATTATGGGTCCCATTTGGAAAAATGCTTATTCATGCATATTTCCCTAATTGAGAAGCCCAAATCTAAACATAGAAAATGTACAAGATTTTTATTTTGCTAAATTCAAGACGGGTTTTAAAATGGTAATCGCTACAATCCTTTTATGTGTTGCAACCTTATAGAAACATAATTCATGTTTCTGTTATTTAGAGTAAAATTGCTGTTTTAATCCTTTTGACCAAATAGCAAAGAAGTGTGGGTGATACTTAACTCGTTATTTTTTGTATATTTATACAATTATTAACAGGGGCATGTTCCTGACCACTGACAAAACATTTACAACATATAAAATTTCTTTAGTAGTTCTTTTAAATTAATAAATATTTAATACTTTAAATTTCAGTGTGGATTTACTCTGATTAGAATATGCGGACACTTCTCTGCCAGTGAATTTGTAAATGTATAACTGTGTTCTTCTTTTTGTTTCTTGTGGCATAATACCTGAAGGCAATGAGAAATAATTTAGTTTGTGTTTTATTAACAAAATGTGTCCAACAGAGTCAGCCATAAGCAACTTATTAAATAGAATAAAATTTGCAAGTTTTGGAATTAAGGAATCCTATATGGTATATTTTAACTCATTTGGGTTTCATGTTTGCATGTTGTATTAACAATTTTTAAGTTAATCATTATGGAATTTCAATGTTTTAATCCATGCAAAGGATATATTTCAAGCAAAGAGTATATATTTCAAGCAAAGAGTATATATTTCAAGCAAAGAGTATATATTTTAAGCATAGAGTATATATTTCAAGCAAAGAGTATATATGTCAAGCAAAGGGTACATAATTCAAGCAAAGGGTATATATTTTAGCAACTATTTTAAAAATAGTTCGAATATATGTTTCTGTGTGTCATTCAATATTGCTCCTGTAATTTTATTTCATTAGTTATAAAAACTCTTATCAATTTTGTCAAATCGCTCAAGTCCCTTCTGAAAACTTTATGTTCTCTTATGCTTGTTTCCAAGTTGTTATCCACATCTGTTTTTACCTCCTTTACTTCAACTTTTAGCTGTTTCACTTCCATTTCAAGCTGGTTTACACACCCAAAAAGTTGCTGGTTCTTCTCATCTTGTAGTTTCTGAATTTGTTGCTGAATTTCTTTGTTTTTTTTTGAAGATTGGTCCAGCATTTGTTGCAGCATGTTAGTCTTACCATCAACTGCTACTATCCATGCTTTTGCAGCTCTTGTCGCAAATAAATTAACACATCGTTCGTTACTTGCTTCAGTAGATGTCACAGAGTTCCAGAAGTACATTATTTCATTCCATGTTTGGTTAAGTATGTTTACCACCAAATTGTAGGCTTCGGTTGAAATATTTTTACTGGTTTCCAAAATCACTTCTGAAAAATTTTCTTTGATCCAATTTAGACAGCTCTTCTGAAAATCGTCAGGAAGACCAATCTTTGTTAATATGTCTCCTAATGTTGTTAATGTTCCACCCATTTTAAATGGTTTTAATATGAAAATACTATTTAAACACCTTGATTCATGAAAAGGTATTATGCGGATATCGGTTAATCCTGTTTTTTTATATAATACGAAATTTTGAGGGGTTTACCCTTAAAACTGGATAATATGTTTTTTTTAATCTTTATTATGCAATACATTGACATAGCTTTAAATATAGACTCTGGATTGGTCATATTTTTTATCCTACATCAAAAAACCTTTGTTGCTGTTGCATTGAGCTAACTCTTTTGACTGATTTGTATAATGGTTAATGGTATTTATGTACCCTCCACATTCAGGCAGTAAACTTTTCCCAATGTTTAATGTGCTCGGTTGCTTCATCAAACAAGGTTTAGATTCCTCTTATCAACGCAAACATGGTTAGGTTTCTCCTCCCAATGCATTACTCATGGCTGTTAGATCTATGTATGTTATAATATAATACTTTCTAGTTCAAAATTTTAATAACGTTCAATGTTGTTTATGTCTACTCATTAAATATGACCTTAATTAAATATTGTTACTTATTATCAAACATCTGAGTGTTATTAAGTACATTAATAATTTTTATTTTTTGTTAGGATATGCATATTTTAGTTCTGTGTAGTCAAAACGCAAGGGGGCGTTAATACATTGGATACACTTTACAACATACAAAAATTTAATTTATGTTTTTATGTCGATTTCAGATTTGGTATTTTAACATTTTACAATGGTTGGCACAATCAGATTGATGCTTTTATTTCTTACACAATAGTGGGCCAGATCGTACTTAATAAAAATTATATTTACTTTAGCTTTATCTTTTTATTACTGTGCCTGCTTGGTGATGACACCACTTTATTTAATATTTAACTAAGGTTGTTTTGTCACCCGTACCACCTGTGGATGTTTCTGACCTGTAATTCCAATATTTGTTTTCAAATATGACCTTTAAAAATGCAATTCATCCTGCCTTTGCAAGTTTGCTGCAAAAATTTAACAGTGAATAAAATAGTTTAATCTTATTTTTAGTTGTTTAAATATGCAATAAAGTTAATTAAAAATTAAAATTTTATTTTAAATAGATTTACAAATATTTTTTAATCAGGCGGCAATAATCTGATGCGCTTGTAATATACATATAACTTTACAAAATACACATCTGAGATTTAACAAGCGAAAATTAAACTAAATTAGAGCGTCAACCACATGTTTAACCACCACTATTTGTAAAACACATTTTGTATGCTATATATTCATGCGAGCAGGGTCCTTAACCACAATTTGTATTTTATACAACGAGTATGTAGTTTGTTTTTGCAAGCATAAGCGCAAATGTCCCCTAAGGTAACAATCAAATCTTGTTATCTATGTTCATTACACAATATATATTATTGTCAGATATGTGCACATCAGGTCCATGTTATACAACATTCCATCAAGTTTTAACCGGACTGCCATTGTTGTGTTTTTGCAAGCATGAACGCATGGGTCCCATAGGTATCAAATCAGACTTCTTTTCCATTTGTAGGTAAAAAAATATTTAAAACTAGAGCAGCTGTTCTAGCGCTATGCTTAAAAGAAGCTATTTTTTAGAAAAATACTGTTTTGTTTTTTTAGAGTCTCAGGGAAATCCCCTAGAATTTATTACCCAAAATTTTGGTTTCTGCATATCCAAACCAAGTTATCTAACAAATGACACAGTTTTATTGCGTTTTCATTACCCCTCTGGTAGATGTCGTAGCAACATGCTATGTCTGTCACAATCATGATTAAGGAACATATCATTTTTAAGAGAAACTTTCTAGTTTAAAATTTTAATAACGTTGAATGTTCTTCATGTCTACTCATTTAATGACTTTTATTAAATAGTGATGCTTATTATCAAACATCTGAGTGTAAATAAGTACATTAATCATTTTAATTTTTTGTTAGGATATGTATATTTTAATTCTGTGAGGTCAAAATGCAAGGCGTGTTAATACATTGGATACACTTTACGACTTACAAAAATTAAATTTATGTTTTTATGTCAATTTTAGACTTGTTATTTTAACGTTTTACAATGGTTGGCACAATCAGATTGATGCTTTTATTTCTTACACAATAGTGGGCAGAATCGTACTTAATAAAAATTAACTCATTTTAGCTTTATCTTTTTATTACTGTGCCTGCTTGGTGATGACACCACTTTATTTAATATTTAACTAAGGTTGTTTTGTCACCCGAACCACCTGTGGATGTTTTTGACTTATAATTCCAATATTTGCTTTCAAATATGACCTTTAAAAATGCAATTCATCCTGTCCTTGCAGGTTTGCTGCAGAAATTTAACAGTGAATAAACTAGTTTATCTTATTTTTAGTTGTTTATATATGCAATAAAGTTAATTAAAAATTAAATTAAATTTTTATTTAAAATGAATTTACAAATATGTTTTAATAAGGCGGCAATAATTTGAACCGCAACGAAAATATGATACACACATAATATTACAAAATACACATCCGAAATGCGAAAAGCAAATAAATTTGATGTAGCGGCCGGTTATGTGTTGTGTCTTTTTTAGTTTAACAGTGTTTTTAACAGTGTTTTCTTTTAGTTTAAAGTAATTCCAGAGTTATAGCTTAATCTGCATCAAGTTATGCCATTTATATCTTTGACTTTTGCGATATCATGACGCCATTTCTTAAACCACAAATCATGCTTGACCCGAGGTACTTGGAATCGTTTTTTTTAATAAGGGTTTATAGGATTTAGCTCAATTTAAAAGTGTAGGATGTAGATACAGTACAAGACGGGAAGCTGTAACACTTAAGAATGAAATCGAACATATTAACTCTGTTAATTGTGTCACAACGTGTTAATCTTTCTAAAGGTCAACCATATTGTGGTTTGTCAGTCGGCTTTTATTCCCCAGTTATGTTTCCTTAATTTCTCCATTCCACAATTCTAGGCTTTTCGGATAAAATCCTCACGAACACGGGTTGTAGACCCACAACACGTCGATCTGTTTTATAAAAGTAGGCCGGCACTGGGTTTGTTTGGCTGTTACCATTCTGACAAACTAGTTTACCTCCGTTCTGCTGGCTGCCTCTAATTAAATTATTCAAAGTTTTGAAAGAAGTCAATGTGTTATGTATATTAGTTTGAGATTCTTCCTCTTAGTCTAATGATTAAAAGTTTGAAATCGGAAGCTATAGTGTTATAATAGAACTTGAACATACAGTCATATGACCACACTGGTAAAATCGATGTGAATTCTGCAGATTTCTTTTTGTTTTTAAGAAAAAAATACCTTGCATCCAACGTTAATTTAGCGGGAAGATTAAATTTTTTAAGTAGATTGATTTGCACAGATAAAATATAGTAATTTATACTAAAATCGGGAGGTGTGGTGATGGTTGGTTGTGCTTTTCTTTTGTAACTGATGTAATTAACATGACGGTTGTAGAAAATTATGACAAAATGATTTGCTACACTGCTGGTTTCGGAGCTGGTAATGCAGACAACATTTTGAACATTTGGAAATGATTATCTTCACAACGACAATACTAAAATTTATGGTACAATAGAAATCACAGAAATAAAATTATGAAAGTTTATGTGAACGAAATAATATTGGAAAAGTTGCACGAATGGACTGGTGTGCTTCCTACTAGTTCTCCTTGAGCGGACTTAGCGGATCCACCCACAAAACACTATTTGATTGTTTAGTTCATCTTCAGTTTTCGTCGAATATACCACTTGGAGGAGACGGAGAGAGCGATGACAATGAAAGCGAGAATCACAAAAGTTGGAATCGAACCTTTCAAAAAACCATCCAAACGTATATCTGGTATGAGTGAAAAACATTTAATCTTTATACCGATAGTGAAACTAGTTTTAGCTTAGCCAGTTAAAGGGTGAAGGAAAAGCTTTGTGAATCGAAAACAGCCTCTCATTATAGTCGTTCTATCCAAGTGCGAGCCACTTAACAGAAGCCTGTAAATTATAGTTTAAAGCATCAACACTCTGCAATAACTTAAGGTACTTTGATAATGGTTACAAGATATACAATAACTTAAGGTACTTTGATAATGGATACAAGTCAAGATATGCAATAACTTAAGGTACTTTGATAATAGATACAAGATATTTCGACGATTCGCACGTATGGTAACTTGCGTTCTCCCATCAGCAGATAGAAATGAATATCCTAACTTTTTAACAAACTTACTTCTGCATGTGGGTCCGGATGCATAGTGAGGCGGGCACAATTGGCACAGTTGGGGTGCCACACAAAACCCCTCCATGCAATCTCCACAAACAGCTGTGAAATTTAAAACAAAAACACTCATAATTTAACTTTAAAATAAACAAAAACACTCATATTTTAATTTTTAATTGAAAGGATTAAAATGATTACAGGTTTTAATCGAAAGATTAAAATGATTACAGGTTCTAATCAAAGGATTAAAATGAACTTTTGTTATATATTTATAAAATGAAATGTAAAAGTAACTTTTTTCAGCCTAAATTAAACTACCGTTTAAAGTCTATTAAATTCGTACAACATTGTATTGATATTATTTCACGTACTGGTGCAATTATGTCCACAAAGAATATTTCTAAGAATTTTTTCTAACAACTACACACTGTTGGAGTACTATTTATAAAATAAAGTTTTCTATTAGAACACTTTAAATACTTACGTTTGTCACATTTGTCCCCTGTGTAGTTCTCTAAGCAGGGATGAGTTGAATTAGCACATACCCCCGTTATTTGGTCACAAACCCCTTCAATGGGGCATCCAGTGCCACACGCCATTGTGCAATTGGGACCCCAGGTTCCGAAAGCCGGGTTGCACCCTTGCTGTGAGTTGGCGAGGTTAACTTGGCTTAATGAAACACTAACGTTTATTCATACGGTAGAAAAACGGACAGAGGTGTGTAAAATACCTTGTGCTTATGCAATAATTTTGCCGCCCGTTTGCTTATTTCTATCGCTCGCTCTACCGGAAGGTTTTAACTTAGACAAGGCTCTTAACTTTGCGTAATCACAGTGGTTTAATTGGTTGGACTAAAAGTATTGTAATATCTTCTTGAAAAACACTGTAGTGTCCAATAGCTCTTCTAACCCGACATGTCCCACCAAGTAGCTTTGTGAGTTATTGTGTCCACTTTCGACCCAAGGGTTTTCTAAACTGATGGTCAATTGGGTCATAGGGCAAAGCGCTTAGCCGGCATTGTCTAAACCCAATGGATTAATCAGTTCTACCAAATTTAAGGAACGTCTTCAACATACATTACTGTAACCCGACGGTGAGTGGGAGGTAATCTTATTCCATTAACCCGACGGTGAGCGCCATGTAATTTGACGATTGTGTGTTAACGCCCCTTTTGTTAACGCAACTTTCCATTTTGGGAGGATAAACATGTATATCCTAGACTATCATGCGCTTTTACTCTCCCGGAAAAATTATAAGTATCCTATTGTTTCTTGAAAAAAAAAACAGCGTGATTATGATAAGTATGAATATTATGTAAGTAAAACAAACAGGAGAATAAGATATTCTCGGATTACCTTCTCACAATAAGTCCCATAGTAGCCAAGCATACAGTTTGAAGTTTCCATTCCATCCATAGTCAGGCACCTCCCCGTTGTATTACTGCACCTACTTGGGATAATACATCCAGCACTGCAGGTCTTGTTGCAACTGGCACCCCATGTTCCGGTTGGACAAGAAATAGTCTGGGGGTTAATATCAGTGTTGAAATCAAGTTTCGTTGTGAAATTATAGTAAGCGACTTTATTTATTTTTAACTTTTGGTAAATGTTGTTACGTATTGAACAGCCGTTTCTAAACTGTAAGTTTGGGTAAAATCACAGAGCAACGTTGTGTTTTTTGGAGTTTTTTCATAGGTTAAAAATATCTACATTTATGTATATTTGCTTTGTGATATCTTGCTTAAATATTTGCGTTCAAGCGTAACCGGGTGTAAAACTGGGCACGACAAAAAGCGCATAATTTAACGAAATAAAAATTGCGATGCAGTACCCACGCACCAACATATGTCATTTAAGCCGGACAAAAATGTTTTTCGGTATCTAAACAAGTAGGATGATCGGATATTTATGTTTATCGCAATGAATGGAACAAGTAATGGGCGTTATCACATGGGCGAAATACATTTTACTGTGATATGCATAATTGAGACCTTCCTTGAAATTTTATAGAACCCATAATATAGCCTACTGGGTTCACGCAATGTCCGCTTAGTGCTTTGACCAAAAACACAACCGAAGTACCAGTTACGAATCTGAAACAGTTCGACTGAGAAGGGTCGCACTAACCAAGCAGGTGAATCGGTCGGTCTCAATTAATATCAGTTACGAAGCAAAATGTACGCACCTGTGGCTGCACTTGCTCACATCTCTCTCCTGTGTAACCTGCCTTACATTGCGTAGTCAGTGTTCCGTTCATATACAAACAAGTTCCACCGTTGAAGCTACAATACCCGGCAACGGGGCATCCAGCACCGCACGTCATCGTACAATTAGTACCCCATTTTCCCGCCTCTTGGCACCCGACCTATGATAGGACACTCATGTTTATCCCCGTGAATAGGAAAACCAAGAGGGTTATCACACGGGCAATCGTCAGATCACCTCGCGCCCATCGTCGGGTTACCGGAGCTATTGCAGTGTGTTGTATATGATAGACACATTCCTTTAATTCAGCAGAACCCATCAATCCGTTGGGTTCAGGCAATGTCCGTAAAGTGCCTTGCCCATGGACACAACCGACTAGCTAGCGCAGGCCCGGTGCTAGGAACCGCGGGGCCCAATTAGAAATGTGATGGCGGGGCCCCTACTCTTCATAGCACAATTTATGGGTGTTTATATATCATAAAATACATACCAGTAGGGGAAGAGTGGGTAAAATGGGCCCTTTAGTTGCAAATCGGATTTTTTACTGATATAAAGCCCGCTGGACTTAAGTTTTTCATGTGGTGTCACCAAAGTCTTCACACATAACATGTTAACTTTCTAATAATTTTTTGTTAAATATATTTTATCAACAAAGAAAAATATTTCGTTAGTGGCCCATTTTAGACAAGGGTGTAGTCTAAAATGGGCCCCGGCCCGTTTTCGACATTAACATTTCGCTAGATAACAGTATCAATACTCGCTTCCCATATAAACAATGTTATTACTTTTCTTTTTATGATGTAGTTTTTTTTTTTAATTTAACACTTTGGATTACAGCAATTACTTGTTATTTAATACCCAGTTACTAGTATACTAATGCAATAACACCTTGCTACTTTAGTGGAAGCATAACTATCAATTCATGTTATTAATAGCATTTAGAAAACCTGTTTAGTTTAATTTGAAACACATAATATGACTGTTAGTGCTAAGTCTAGCCCTTTAGTACTGTTAATGCTAAGTCTAGCCCCGTTAGTTACCAAATGAACACAGGGGGCCCATATTAGACAGGTGCCAACATACGACTTAAAATCTCTATAAAAAATCCTTTAAAAAATAAGTTTTATTACTACAAGTAAAAGTAGGTCTAGGCTATATAGTTCTATTTAACTACAGTAAAAGTTATTTTAGTATTTGCTCTTTTCATATTATATATTAGCAGAAAACAAAAATTGGAAATTTAGATTCAGACCTTCTCAACCGAAATACTA
>CH000110.1:464943-489478 GCA_000149265.1 Ciona savignyi | reverse complement strand
GATAGATGGGTTCATTTATATTCTTGCAAGTTGGTATCGTGCTGTATCCAAGGGTGTATTGTGAGATACCATGCGGCCATGGCCAAAGGAGATAAATATGTGTAGAAATTTCATTTATTAACATCGTTCTACATGGGAAGCCATGCTTTCTGTACTGATATTGCAATGCACTTTATGCCAACAAGCTAGTAAAATGCTATTACAATATGTGGATTGTTGAATTATCCAAATAGCGTGGGTAGGTATTATCAGTGGGCATTGCAACTAACCCCTTGACCACAAGTTAAATAGTTTTACATCATAAAACTATAAGTTTTACATCATAAAACTATTTCAGAAATTTTATTTTTCCAGTTCAAACGTGATTCTCGCCATTTGTGAAAAAGTGCTGACTCAGCAAACACTGATGCCAGCAGACATGCTCTCGCACACCACCAAGTGGTTAAACCAGATACTAGCGTACAGGATCGAGCTTCTGGTGCAGAACCACGATAAACCTGGCGTCAACAATAAAACTGAAGTTATGAAGAGGGCTCAGGTATGTGTGAATATGAATTGGTTGTTATGTGTTAGGGCTATTATAATGTGTGGATAATCTGACTTTTATTGACAGGTTTATTAGATATGTATAGTGGCTTGCTCATTTACACAGTAATATAAGTATAATTTAGGTTTGTTAGGGCTATTACATTGTGTGGATAATCTGACTTTTATTGGCAGGTTTATTAGATATGCAAAGTGACTTATTTACACAGTAATACACCTTTTTTTAAGTGTGAATTGCTGGAGATTTTATAGTATATGAATAATCACAGTCCACAGAAATACAACAAATGTCCACAGTTGAGTTGCCGGTGCTGTTTCTGTGTTTGGATAATTTGTTGGGACTTTTTACTTAAATTAGATCTGTGAGCCAAATAATTTATTTGAACTGTCAGGTAAACATCCTTGCATTTAAACACCAATATCAAAAAAAAAACTCATACAAAAACACCACAAATAGCATGAATCCCAACTTTGGTCTGTCATACTCACACCTCACCATTTATAACCCCTTTAGTTCAAATTGGAGCTTGTGCTAATGGAGCAGCTATGGAACTCCAGTGCTGATATAGTGATGCAGGCGTTGATTTGTTTCCAGTGCTTGCATGAAGAGCATGAGATAAAGTGAGTTCGTTGTTACAAATGATTTGCTTGTTAGGATGGGATAGGTTATTCATGTCTAATGGGAAATGTCTAAACACAAATTAGCTTATCACATGGACATGGGCAATTGTTGGATAAACTCCTGGTTACATGAGGATCAGATTATATCATGACCACCTATGAGTTTAAAGTGTTGTGTGTAATTGAGATGCTCCTTAGTAGAACCAACATAAACACTGGGTTTGTTTAATTTCCGTTAGGTGCCCAAGGACACAACTGACTAGTTAGCGACTAGCTTCAATCCTGCAACTTTTTGTCTGAAAGGCGATGCATACCCATCAAGCTATTTCATTTTCAAATTGAATTTTGATTCTGAAAAGGTCATCCCTAATAATCAGTTAAAATTATTCCATTCTGGTGCTAAATGTTTCGCATATTTTTAATTGAATTCAATTTCATTATGACTTCACAGATGGTCATTGAATGACTACACAATGGGTGGATTGTTCGCGGAACAGCACGAGTTCTACCACCAGTTATCGAACGGGGGTGATAGTGGGGAGGGGGTCCATGTTAAAGTGGCTAGGAGGATACAACGGGTCAATAAATTCTCCAAAGCTTGCCTTGAGGTGAGTCGCTTAATGGAGTTTATGGGGAGGGGGTGTCTTATTTTTAAGACTGTTAATAATTTAATTTTTAGGGTTTATTAAAAGATGTAGGTATTTTTATGTTTTTTTTAGAGTGGGAGGTTATTTCCTTTTAAGCTTGTTATTATTTTTTCTGGTTTAATAATATCCAATGAACCAAAAAACCTCCCCAATTATGTAACACCTAGTAACCATACAACAACCTAAAATAACCCCACAAGTAACCCTGACCCTTAATAACCCATCAAACAATGCCAAGTAATCCCACCCTCCTACAGGCATGGGAAGACACTCATGCAAAATGGGTGAAAATTAAGCTGAAAAAAGAAGATGCTCCACTGGACAATCTAGTATCAGGAAAATCTATGACGAGGAAAAATGTCTTCAACAGGGTTGGTACTGGGTTTAACCTGCCCGCATTATCAGCTTGACAGCTTTCCATCCTACTATTATACAACATTTCTGTTTGAGAGTTATAAAATTTATTATTTTTGGCATAAAAGTGATCAATTAAATTGGTATCATCTATTAGGCAATTCGAGGTGTATTGCAATACTAGTTCAATACTGATTGTCCACCCAGAAAAATATAAATGACTTAACCATGCCCACATAACTGTAGTAATGGGCCTACTATGGCCTATTCCAGGTCGCGGGGCTACCGTGGACCCGCCCATACTAATGTAATTTAATGCACACACAATAGTAACCTAGCAACTTGTCTATGGAAATGAAAACTTTCACGCTAACCACCCAGTATTCACAGGACACCACCGAGTGGACGAACATGACCAGGTTCTTGTGCTCACTAGGTGGGGTGTGTGTCAAGTATGTTGAGCCACAGTAAGTATTAACCGTATATGATCGTGTGGCTGAATGGTTAACGTGACCGATACATATACCGACCACTATACAAAAATGGTCTAAGTGACGGGCCCATCATGGGTTCGAAACTTAGCTCAGTAAAAAAAATAGCTCGAACACAGTACCATTATATGGTCTCACCCATCATGTTTCCTAAATTTGGTAATTCATATCTAAATTAAAGTCCAACCCAGCACTTCTTTATTTTTTGCTGTTATTAAATCTATAGTTTCAGCCAGGATAAGTTTTAGGGTATGTCATCAATCTATAGATAATTTTAATACAAACAAAAAAGATGCATATGCCCCAAACCCAATCTTTAACCCTTTTCCGGAAAATCCCCATTTATTGAATTCCAGTAAAACTTATTCACATTTAAGCTTTATATAATAAGGAAGTATAAGTTTTAAACTTAGCCTGTTAAAAAAAGGTAGCTGAAGCTCATAACAGCCTTGTTGGATTTATTGATTATTCATATAAAACTTACCATTAAAATTGGACCAAGTGAATAGTCTATTAGAGGTTCCAAACTTGGTTTGTTAAATCAACACTACAAAGGACAGAATAACCAACTAAAATACTGAGTTCTTAGAAATATGTTTCTAGTGGTTATAATTTAAACCTGAATGATATTAATCTTTTTTAGGATATTAAATTTTTCCACAATTTGATTATATATAGATACTTATTTAGCTTTAAAAAATTCATAACGTTTTAATATTTTGGGTTTTTTGTTGTTTTTATGAAAATTTTTTAAAAACAATTAATCTTAAAATTGATAAAATAATTTTATGAGTCATCAAATTTTAGATCCAGCCAGCAGCGAGTCAGCGTCAGTTCCAACCAATCAGCAGTCGCATCATCATCATCAGCACTTGTGATGTCACAGGAGAATCGAACAATGGAAAAATCTTTCGACCAAAAGATCTCTTCGCAAAACCAAGCCAGCGATTTTATTAAATCCCTATTAAATTTACTCGGGAATAATAATTTGTCGGACATAAGTGAAATAACCAGGTTTGCTTTTTCGTTTAAATTATTTTTGTCATATATTATTAAGTAAAAAGATTTTTTTTTCTTTTCTATAATTTATATTTATAAAAAGAAATAAATTTTTTTTTTGGAAAATATTTGAATTTAAATAATTTAGTGTTAAACAGAAAATGTAATTTGCATAAATTGAATGTGTAACCAGTAATAAAAATTAGCTAATCATATTTTCATAAGTTTAATATTAAATGAAGTTTTTAATGAATGAAATCAATTTTT
This sequence comes from Ciona savignyi, assembly GCA_000149265.1. Lineage (NCBI taxonomy): Eukaryota > Metazoa > Chordata > Ascidiacea > Phlebobranchia > Cionidae > Ciona > Ciona savignyi. Next base: position 485,553 of record CH000110.1, on the reverse strand, counting down.
TAAAACATTTAAAGTACTAAATTGAATTTTTAAGCACAATTTTAGACTAATTGATTTATCCACCAAAATATTTCCAGAGATTTGTTAAGTGGCTTCATACATCCATCTTTGGTCCCAACTTTACTTCATGAGATCAAACTGCACATGAAGAATATTTTGTTCGACGAATCAGATCATGTAAGTATATTTTTAGGATAAATCAGATCAAAATAATGATATCTGATTTACCAGTATGTTTGTACTATCTATATCTATTTGTACTTCTCCACTGACCACGTATGCTTATCATCTGACAGATTAGTCTAGTGGTTTAGTACGTCGTCTTCCGGCCAAAGGATTGCAGATACGAAACTGGTCGCTAGCTAGTCGGTTGTGTCCTTGGGCAAGGCACTTAACTAACATTGCCCGAACCCAGCAAATAAATGGGTTCTACTAAATTGAAGTACCGTGTAAATTATACACAATACACTGCAATAGCTTCGGTAACCCAACGGTGGGCGTGACTCGCGACGTGATCTGACGATTGCCTGTGTGTTATCCCCCTTGGTTTTCCCACTCACAGGGTTAAACATTAATATCCTATATTCCTATATACTTCCCATCCACAAGGTAATACGCAATTTGGGGAACGATCACTTTATCGAAAATGTTGTTTCTATGATCGAGGCGGTGTTCAGCAACTGCTCCGATGACGATCGGACGTATCTTGGGGAGGAGAGCGTGGAAGCTACCCTGCTCCATGTGGTTAGGTGGGTGGTGGGGTATATGAGGTTACAGGGGGGTGTTTATGTGGTTAGGTGGGTGGTGGGGTTATATGAGGGTACAGGGGGTGTTTATGTGGATAGGGGGATGGTGGTTTCAAATGGGGGTTATGTAGTAGGGTGTGGATAAGTTTAGGTGGGTTGAAATGGGTTTTGTGGGGGCTGTGGGGTGGGTATACATGGGAGCTTAATGTGGTTAGGTGGGTGGTGGGGTTACATGGGGGTTATTTGGTGGGGTGTGGATAATTTGAGGTGGGATGAAATGGGGGTTTTGTGGGTTGAGTATACACGGGAGTTTTATGTGGTTAGGTGGGTGGTGGGGTTACAGGGGGTGTTTATGTGGTAAGATGGGTGGTGAGGTTACATGGGGGTTATATGGCGGGCTCTGGGTAAGTTAAGGGGTGTTTATGTTTTTAGGTCGTTAGTGGACTTATATGGGGTGGCAGTGGTGTGTGTGTATATGTGGTTAGTTGGCTTATGGGGGATTAGAGGGAATGTGTTTATTTGGATTGGTGGATGGTGAGGTTATATGGGGTTACAGGGGGTGTGTATGTGGTGAGGTGGGTGATGGGGTTACAAAGGTTTTGTATATATGGTTGGCTGATACTGGATTTGAGCAGTGTAATTAGGTGGCTGGTTCTAAGTAACATATATTCCCAGATACATACGCAACATGGGAAGCACAAGCACTGCCTTTAACCTCAGGATTAACTTCTGTAAAATGATTTGCAAGGTGGGTTTCGGGTTTGGGTTATATTTTTTGGAAAATGTTCTGTGTGGGATCCAATTAAAAAAGGTGGGGTATTTAAAAGTTACTGCTGTTGTTCAAATTTACATTGGCAACGTGGTATTTTGAATTTACTCTGGTAATATCGGTTTGTAAATTAAGATAGATCACCCAAATTATATCGACCACTGGCACAAGAATAGTTTAAAGTAAATTTTGTTTTTTAATCAGAACAAAACTAAAACTAGTTTGTATTAAGGGTGTGAGGCATAACATTTTGAATTTAACGGTTGTTATTTGCATCCATGCATCCTTAATTTCAAAACCATGACTTCTTAAATTTAACACCCCTTACTGCTTAAATCCCAGGTGATGGAAAGAAAATATGATTTGTTCTTCCTCTACGAGATCAAGTTCCGCAACAAACTGGTCGAACACATCACTGACTGGCTAATGGCTTCCACCATTCATACTGTGGACATCGACCAGCTTGTGTTGAGGTGGGTGCATCTTGCGTTTGCTGATATATTGCCAGATTATTATTGTGTTTTGTTAATAATTGACTATTTTCATGGGTGGGTAGCATTATTTTTGTAGTGTTGTAATACAAAGTGTGCCCACAGTTGGGATTTAAGGACTACTAGAGTGTGTGAATGCTTGATTAATTTCTATCCTTATGCGTAGGATACAAGGTTTTGTATACAGGTATCCACATTCTACATTCTAAACAAATTTGAGTTGATCATCTATTACAGTGTGTCAATTGTTAGCTTAATCAGGTATCGCTAGGCATTACATCCACAGTTGAGTTGATAGCATAGTGTATCGATGGTTGGTATTTAATCCTCTTGGGTGTGAAATCAAGCTTTTTTATCAGTATTGTTAGACATCTTTCTGAGAGTACAGTTACTTTACTATGACAGTGTGTGAATAGTTGGTTTCTATACTTATAACTGTAAGTGGGATGCCAGTCCTTGCCCAGTGGTACCTCATGCTACTACCACAACAAGACACCTTATTCCCACAGTCGAGTTAAAGTGTGTGGATGGTTTTTTTACTAGACACCTCATGAATTGAAGCCTGGATTTATTTTGAAATATTGTCACCATGTTTCCCCATTTAACTTCCACCCCCATTACTTAGAGAACTGGACAGGCAAGCAATAGTGGCAGTCGGTGTACTGATGAAGGGACTTCCCCTGCATCCAGATGAGGGTGATGGAGGGGATGTCCCTGAAGCGAAATCACAGCTATTCCTGAAGTAAGTATAACGATCATGGAGTTACTGTATGTTATAACACCTTATCTAATGGATAGGATGAGATGGTAACAAAAAACGAACTTGGTTTAATCTTTAGGACTGCTTTTTGTGAAGCTGTATCCTTGCGTAAAGGTTTTGATGTATTAATCTGTTGCCCTTCTATTTAGAATTTTATAATTCGCTTATAATTGTCATGTATAGTTTCTTAATCTAATACAAAGTTTATTTTTATTCCCTTTTTAAACTATCCTGATATTCCCATATATAAAATTTTGATTTGTGTTTAGTCTGTTATTCCAAATAAGTAATTTTGCGGTTATTCAAAAGTTCTGGATGTATCAAATTCACCTTTTTATTCAGAAGAATATATTTCACCTATAATTGTCATCTTTCTTATCCTAATAAAATTAAAAAAATATTGTTTTTTTAAATAACTTTTTGTTATTTTCTGATTTAAATTAGATCAGTGGTTCCCAACCTTTTTGTCTTGGTGACCCCCTTAAAATATTTCGAAGATTCCGTGACCCACACTTATATTCTAACCCAAATGCAACATTAGAAAGTAAGCACAAAAATGTTTAACTTGCATTTATTAACAAATCAGTGCGATAGTTGACCTTGCAGGTCTGCAGCTAAACCTCCCCTTAACTATCTTTACCCATTCCAAGTCTTGACTGATTTCTTTTGTATAATATACTAAGCTACTTTCCTAATAGAGTTCCAATTTGCAGCTATTGCACGTTTACAGTCAAGTGGTCATATAGTTTATGACATCACAGTGTACGATATGACATCACAGTGGACGCATACTGATAAAATAATAATGAAATGTCTCAATGAAAAATTATGCACGGGATAGCACATAGTACGAGCGTACCGGTGCACCCAGTCCTATTGACATTTACCCTTGTTCTTACATTAGCAACAGCTTCGCGACCCCCTTTAACATGCTTTGCGACCCCTTTGGGGGTCGCGACCCCCAGGTTGGGAACCACTGAATTAGATACTTTCCAGTTTCTATAGATAAAATTTAATTTTTGTGTATATTCTAGTTTCTGATTTTGTCGTTTTTTATTCTGCTAGAGAAATTGCAAAAGTCTCCAAAAACGATCCTTGATTAGGTGTTGTATTTATTAGCCGGGAATGTTTCACAAATAAGACTGCTCGTTATCCTGCTAAGATATATTTTCCTTTTTGTACAACTTTAGTTTATTTCGTGTTCCATCCATAGATACTTTACGTTGTTCATGAAACTGCTTGGAGAATGCTCGGACAAGATTGCCGAGTCGGATTTACTTGACGATGAGTCGGCATCTAAGGACATGGTCGCGCTTCGTCGGTTAATCGTTGTCGCAATGTCCAACTTGCTGAGCGCGAACATTGAAAGTGGATTGGTCCATTCCATGAGTAAGTTCCACTATAGTGGTTTACTGAAGTGCAAAATGTGCTAAACTAATTTTAGGGAATCTGTCAAATCAATTCCTTTCAATCAACTTTTAAAAAGGAAATGTGTCGGTTTAAAATAATTTCACCTCTACGTTTTGAAATTCAACCATGTCTTTTGTTTTTTTACACCTTACGTTTGAGATGCCATAAAGTATAACAAACAAAGTGCATTATGCTCAGAACTCATGTTAATGCTTACCGATTTTTGTCCTGTTATTCAACCCTACATTACAACTCCAATTTTACCATACCATGAAAACCTACTCTGTATTAGTTTTAAATCACCTAACTTTTGTCAGGTTATTCACCCCTAAATTACAACCCCAGGTCTAGCATACCACGAAGATATCCAGACGCGCTCTGCTTTCCTTGAGGTCCTGACGAAGATAATCCAGCAGGGGGTCGATGGGTTCCAGACCCTTGGGGCGTCCGTGTCAGCCGAGCGATTCGAGCGCTTGGTGGAGCTGGTGACGATGATGGGTGATAACGGGGAACTCCCCATAGCGAACGCCCTCGCGAACGTGGTGCATACCAATTACATGGTGGGTTACATTATATTAGAAGGGGTTGGTTCATTGTAGCCTTAAAATCAGTGTTATGATTAGTTTAATTACAGTGTTTTATTTTGTCCACTGAAATAATTTGTTAAAATTTGCTATTGTCATTATGTTGGCGTGATTTGGCGGTAAATTTTTCTGATAATAAACTTTTAAGATTTCAATTCAGGAAAATAATTCATTAAATTTTTGTGGTTTTCCTGAAAAAAATATTAGAAGTCTTATTGGATCTTGAGATAATTTAATAAATGCAGTTTGATAAAATTTTGTTGAAGCTAGGTTCAGAAAAAAAATTTCATATTTAATTGGAACATGTGAAAAGTTGTAGATAAACTTTAACAAAATTTGCTAGAGGCTAAATTGTTTACCAGGATCATAAGGGTTTAAATTTTGGGGTTATCTGGAAAAAGTGTTTATAGGATCATGGAAAAAGTTCTGAAAATTGTTTTTATTTTACAGGATGAACTTGCCCGAGTGTTTGTTACATTATTTGATGCAAAACACCTGTTGTACCAATTGCTGTGGAACATGTTTAGTAAGGAGGTGGGTTTGTTTTCAATTTAATATATGAATGTGGACATGGGGGTTAAATATTTTTACCCGGAAAACCTGCCTCTTCGCCCCCATCCTTTAGCATTGTAAGATACTTTATGCCCACAATTAAGGTTAGCATCAACCATTTCCTATCAGCACACACTATAAAAACTCCACAGCCTAACTGTGACTGTGGACATATGATGATAGTGGAAAAACCTTATATTTCCACCTATGGTAATTTAAATGAATTAACCTTCTACCGTATATAAAACCACACAACTTGCTGTGAGGGTAAGCATAAAGTATTTTACAATGACAAAGAATTAAGCCTAACTATTCAGATTTTAACCAGGAATATAAATAAATCATCAATCCACACACACTTTACCGACATACAAAATGTGACCAAAAGTCATATGAATCTAATTACAAAGATACGCTTAAGCCATCCATCCATGCAGTATATTGTAACAGCTCGACTGTGTGTATAAGTTTCCTCCTACAATAATGCTTCATACAAACCAACATATAAGGTCTCATACAAATCCGCACCCAATCTTCACCCATATATTGCACCATACAAACTCACCCACAAACAACCCCAGGTAGAAGACGCCGACAGCGTTCAGACTTTGTTTCGTGGGAACTCTCTCGCGAGCAAGATCATGACATTCTGCTTTAAAGTATACGGGGCAAGCTATCTTCACAACCTAGTTGAACCTCTGGTTGCATGGAGTCTCACTCCTGAGATAGCAAACCTTCATTTTGAGGTAGGTCGAATTGACGTTTGGGTATCGAAATGTTTTGAAAATCAGTAATGAGTCGGCAGTTGATAAATTTAACTATTTGTACAATAGACAAAAAGTAGGGAACTTATCGTGTATTTATTAAACATTTTATATGACAGGGCATACCATTTTTACCATGGCAGCAGAGACTCCTACCAACCTAGAAATCGAATGTATAATTTTTTTTGTTTTTTTAACCGGCTAGGTTCTGTTCCATTGCTATGCTCAAAACTTGACCGATTTCATATAGAATTGGTATATCTATCGTTCGCATTAACCACTCAGTAACACTATGGTTTCCCTTTCATTGTTTTTTTGACGCTGTTTGTCACCTAGTGGTTTGTCACAGACTGCGACTCTCTAGTGATGTAACAATACCAATTCACCGACATACGTAGGTAGACCAGAAGAGGCTTCCACAGGGATATGACATTCTACAATGCAGAAGCAATCTGCAGAGACTGACTGAGCGGTTCTTCACCAGGATCATGACTTCCACTGATAAGTATGGTTTACATACAGACACTTGCCCTCATTGTTGATTTGCTTCGACAGCTATTACAGTGTGTGAAGTATTGGATTATTTTTTTGTGGATGAAAAGCAAAGATTTATTCATGGGTATCTGACATAACATGCCCACAGTTAAGTTGTTAAAGCTTTTTTAATGATTGGATTATTGTTAGCCTGTCATCATGGATTGGAATCCATGCTATATTTATAGGTATCTAAAGACTATGTATGCTTATAGTTCAGTTGCTTGAGCTATATTACATTGTGTTGATGATTGAATAATTTTATCATCTTGGATAAGAAGCCATGCTTTATCTATTGGTATCACAAGACACCTTGTGCCAACAGAGGAGTTAGATAAAAGGGTTGCTTATTTGTATCCTCATGTGTGTGTTGTCTGGTTTATTGTGAGATATTAAATGCTCACTGTCAGAACTCATTAACTTGTTCCAATTGATATGATATTTTTTAAAGAGAAATTTACTTTACAAACTTGCGTAATGTCCCCCAGATTCCCACCCCAGTTGAAGAGCGTCTGCCACTGTTTGTACCAAGTGGTGTCCCAGAGGTTCCACGAGAGCGGGACTGGGGCCGTAGCGAGTGCCATCTTCCTCCGATTCCTCAACCCCGCCATCGCAACCCCATATGAGTATGGGTTGAGTGACAGGCGTCTGCCACCTAACCTCGCTCGCGCATTCAAGTTCATGTGCAAGGTATTCCGATTCTCAGTCATTTGCATTACATAGTGTAGGATAGGGAATAGAAAGGATATGGTAGGGAAGGTTTATTCCAGTGACTAGGAAAACTCAGTGGTCGTTATCAAAAGAGCAATGGTCAGATTACCTCTGGGTTAAGTAAAGGAGGGTTATCATTTCAGTGATTTCCATGCTATGGAGTGTTGGTGGAGTTACAACTTAGCATTAAAATTAAGTTACAGTTCTGCTTTATTGTGTTATCGGGCCAATTTCATTTGTGAGTGTGGTAAAATAGCTTAGCAAAAATACAGGGTTTGGAAAACTCTATCTCTGCAGTAGGGTTACGTTAGCATAACTTATAAAAGTTGCAAATCGCCTACTTACAAGGGATAGTGTACCGTGTTGATTACACTTTAATTTTGGTCAAGCTAAAAGAATCTATAATAGAAATACATATACTTTAACATGATAGTATAACAACACTCACACTCTAACATAACAGTATTACAACACCTATACTTTAACATGATAGAATAACAGCACAATATTTTAACATAAGAGTATTACAACACCTATACTTTAACATGATAGGATAACAGCACAATACTTTAACATAATAGTATAACAACACCTATACTATAACGTGATAGTATAACAGTACACATACTTTAACATGACACTATAACAGCACACATACTTTAACATGATATGTATAAAACACGCTTTAACATAAAATATCTCCAGATAATGCAAAACATAGCAAACTACGTTGTATTCACCAAAGAAGAACACATGAAACATTTCAATGAATTTGTGTCGGCCCGTTTCGATGTCTGCCAGCAGTAAGTCATAATGTTCATTGTTACATAACATTTAGAATTAAATGTTATATCTAGGGGTGTTTATTAAATAATCAAGGATCAAATTTAAATAAAAATATGTGAATATAGTGGAACAAAATAAGTTTTATTTATATAATTTCTATTCACATTTGGAAAAAGTGGTAACATTTGTGGTAAAAAAATAAACAAATGTTTTCAAGTTTTTTTAAACTTTTCTTAGAGTATGTAAATAATTAAATTCGGTATTAATTTAAAACATAATATACTCCTGAAAAAAAGTATTAATACCGTCGCAGTAAATGGCTACACTTCAGTCACCCCAGATTATTCAGCTGCCTTTTAGTTATTTATGTATAGCCGCCTGCACGTATCAGTTATTTTATGTATATCCGCCTTTGTGTACCAGTTATTTCATGCATAGCTGCCTACACATACCGGTTATATTTGTCTACTGCGGAAACTGTGATATAACAAGTTCATGAGCTAACATCTTAGGTTCTTCATGCAAATATCGACGCCAGAATGTGCCACCGTGGAGCTTATATATGTGTGTTTTGGTTGGTTATGTTTGTGTTTCATGTGAAATTACAATGAGATGAGCTTATGAGCCAACATTGTCAGGTTTTTCATGCAAATATCGACACCGGAATGCGCCAGCGTAGAGAGCAGCACACAGAGCACGTCGTTCATGAATGATACCAACGTGTCGGCTCTCCATCGGCTGCTATGGAGCGATCAGGAGAAGATCGGGCATTACCTCGCTAAAAGCAGGTGGGTTGGGGTAAAGGGGGTTTGAAAGGTGGTTACCCTGGATCAGGGGCGTGCAACATACGGCCCGCGGGCCACAGCACAGCCCGCGCTACCTATTTACGTGGCCCGCTACAGACTTTGTGCATCGTAGCCTATTCAATAAAAACTTTTTCTGGATTCATTTGCGTTTTTGACTACAGTATAAAGATACGTTACACTGCAATCAAATTCCGTCTGCAGTACTGTGACGACCTACCATTGTTACAGCATAATGTACATTGTATGAAACTGGCAGTGGTACAGTATTGCGTGTATTACTGTGTAAAATACTCCATTGGGTAACACAATCAAAATGTAGTTTGCCTGATTTGCCAAAAACAGCAAGATGTATTTCATTCATGGTTACAAAAGGGACACTAAGTTACAAAACTGAGCTTTAAGATAACTGAAGCAATTGCCAAAAAAGGAAAGCCGTCATAAAAAAATATGAGTTGTTTGATGGTCTGGCCCCAGGTATCTCTATACTTGTATGTTGTGGCCCATTGCGCTAAACAGTTGCACGCCCCTGCCCTAGATAGATATTTACTAAGATTAGACCATGTGTGGTTAAAATATTCTGAAAAATTATTCAATGGATAGACAGTTACCATTAATAAGGTTTACTCATAAACTGTTAAAAACTTTACCAATGGATATTCACCAACAGAAAGTTTCCCACGCGGAGTTACCGAATAGGTAGTTATGCATTGCAAAGTCAACTTTTAAATAGTTAAAACCCACTGAAAAACATTTTATACCGGGAATAGTTACTCTCTACAAGTTATCATGGTTAGTTAATATCACCTGGATTGTTATAGAAATCGCACAGACAGCTTTTGACATCTACTATTCTACATCTACAAGCAAAACCACCTTTATTGACTTTATTATTAAAATCTATAAATTTATGTTGTTTAAATTTACTTTATTTCTGATTTGTGGAACAGTTAAAATCCAATATTCCCACAGAAATGCGAAAGCAGTCGGACGAAGACCATTTGATAAGATGGTGACACTGCTGGCCTACCTTGGTCCACCAGAGTATACAAGGTATGGATAGAGGTTGTGTGCCTGATTTGTGTTTATTTTAGATGGTGTATGGAGTTTCAATCTGTTGAAAGATTGTGGTATTTAAATTGTCTGAGTTTCTGTATGCTGTTATCACCTGTTTAGTTCTAGGGTGGGCTTGAGGTGTAATATTGTCTACCTGACCCACTTTAAATTGCTCAAACTAAGTGGTATCTAATGAGTATAAATTGAAAGTCATGTCTGATTATTGAAACTCTGTAATAGCTCCAACAACCGACTGTTTGACACAAGGTGTAATACTGTGCACTTTAACAAACCACTTTACTTTGCTTTAACCCACTGCTGTCGAATAAGTTGTCTAAATTGCAACTCATGTCCAATTATTCATATACTCTGCAATACCATTACATGAGCAAGCCAATATACATTGCTTCAATAAACTGTTATCTAATGGCTTTTTATTTTGAATGTTTTATTATCCATGAACTAAAATGTTGGATTCATCAAGTACTTATGACATAACAGACCAGTACTGGAAACAAGAATGACGGGGCAAAATATTTTGCCGTGTAAGTTCGAGGAATTGATGACGAAGCGAAAAGCTGCTGACTCGGATGAATACAAGCTTGTTAAGGGGCTTAACATCTTCTATCAGGTTTATTTATTTAAAGCAATTAAGTATTTCAGGTAAATAGTAATTTTTAGTTGATGAGCATTATAGAAGTTAAAAGTGGATGATTTTTAGTATATAAAAATATAAAATTAATCAAAATGGGCCACTTTTAGTTAATACTTTTAAACAAATAAAGATGATATAGTTTTTGGTAAATAAATTTTAAGAAATAAAAATTGGGTAATTTTTAGTCAATAAATACTAAATGAAAGATACTAGCATACACCACTGCCTCCTGGATACATGATAACACTTAGTCACTGAAATCAAGTGCCCTTTATGCCTGCAATAATGGTCCCAGCTCTACCATAGATACATTCATGGTCCCAGTAGCACTGTGAACACCACCTTCTAATATCATGCATCAAACTGTTCGTTGAGATTTGGGAATTGAAGCAACAGTTTATACAATTTCTTAGAACCTGGTTGACAAGTTTGGTTACAAAGTTTAAAAAAACATGTCAAGTAGCCAACCTAATTTCTATAAGTTTTGCAATATTTGGTGGTTAACAGTTGTGTATGCTTTCAAATCAAATCAACAAATTCCAGTTTGGTCGTTCGAAAATGGGGTACCCCGTGTTCTACTACGTCGCTCGTAGATACGTACGCGCCGACATCAGGGAGGATATACTCATGTTCTACATTCTGCAAGCTCTTAAACCGTACTCTGCCCGCAAGTTCGATGTCATAGTGGACCTTACCCACGTTGGGGGCAAAAACAGGTTCGTTGAACTTTTCTTACCCAGTTTTTCGTTAATATAAAATGTTGTTGTTAAAAAAATGTTTGTGCTTACGCCATTTTGTTTGATTGGCAAATGTAAAAGGTGATTGTAAAAAAGAGAACAAAAAGGCCTGAACTATTACCACTGAAAAACTTGGTCACTGGACGGGTGGGTATCGGTTCGAAATCAGGCCTTGTACTAAGCATTTTTGTTGAAAGAAAAAAGTGTAAATAGCATGATCATAGTCAAACCTTTTAGAAAAAGGAGATTTTTTTAAAACTATGTGAATGAAATGACATTAATGGACACCTTTTCCAAGCACTGGCCAAATATATTTAATATAGTGATTAACTGAGTGGTTGCAATCACTTAAATACCAAAATTGAAGGAACGTGTAAATCATACACAACACCCTGCAATAACTCCGGTAACCTGACGGTGGGCGCAAGGTAATTTGACGATTGCTCGTGTAATAAAACCTCTTTGCATTTTCCCGCCAAAGCTTTTAAATATAGTTTTATTGTAAGATGTTTCGGTAAATAGTTAAACTGTGTTATTAAAAGTTGTATTTCCCTGATTAAATTTATACAAACGTAAGTTTAATAAAGTGTTCTTGTCCCATATTTTGGTAACTACTTAAACCATCTTTGTATAAATTATTTTCCCTTCAATAACTTACTGGTTGCGTTCACTCAAACTCAACCAAAAATAAAACGTCGCTGCATAGGTTCAGGGGGGAACACCTACCAAAGTGGCTTGTGCTATACCCCCAACAAATCTACAAGAACTTAGACACGGTGTACATCTACAACCCCAACAGTTGGTTCAGGGATTACGTGGCGTATAACGAAGCAACCTTCAATGAAGTGGTTGGACACAGGAGGTGAGGTTACATTGTTATTTGATCTTTTCTTCTTTATTTGATTAATTTGGCCTTTTTTTCTAGATAAAATATTTTTTGTGATTTCCGAGCCCAGAGGACCCCAATATAATTTTTTAAATAAATATTACTTTTTTTTACCAATCTTTGATTTACATTTTTAAATTGATTTACATTTTTAACCAAATTATATATTTATATTTATCATACCATAAATAAATTTCAAGTTTTTTCTACTTGTAGAAATTAAAAATTTTAAACCACCGGTTACAATTATATTTATAAAACCGGGATACATTTTTATTTCTTAATCCCATAGTTAGTCAGATTTAATTTCATGAATACCCTCTTCAATACACACCCCAGCACATTACCATTTAACCACAACCAATAGAATATTTTCATATCATCCCCAAGTCCCCAACATATACTATATAACCACAAAGATTTATATTTTTTACTACTTATAACAATTGTATTTATAAAACCCCCAAGATAATTTTATTTACCACTTCCATGGGTCCATGGATATTCAGGTATAAATTTGTATGTACCTTTTCAATACTTACGCCAGCACATTACCATTTAACCACTACCAATAGAGTATTCCCACTTCCACATTACCCTCCTCAGCATATACTTTATAACCACATGTTAAGATTTATATTTTTTATCATTTGTAACAATTGTATTTATAAAAAAACCCAAAATGATTTTTATTTACTACTTCCATGGATAGTCAGGTATTCATTTTGTTTATCTTCGCAATACTTACCCCAGCACGTTATTATTTAAGTAACACTAATAGAATATTCCCATATCACCCCCTCAGTATATACTTCATTGAGAACCTGCTTGAGTTGAAGAAATTCATCGAGCTTGACCACCAGAAGGTACCTGCAGCCACTCGAGGGTTGGAGGAAGATGTGGTTTTGTACCAGAATGTTTGGAGGTGAGGGGAGTTATAGCATTTGTGGTTCCTGTATGTATGTTTGGGGTGTCATGGGTATGCTCAAACGTATGTTCAAATGTATGTTTGGGAAGGGTTAGGGTTACCCCAGAATATTCACTGATCTTAAACATAATGTCACAAATACCAAGAAAAAAAACGTTTTAATAAGAATATCTTAATTTTGTTGGATTATGTCTAGATTTGCTTACACAACCTGCATTTTCATTTAAATATTTGAATTCTATTGGATTTTGATGAGTATTTGCTCACACAACTTTTATAAGATTTTTTTATTTGATGGAACTAATGTGATATCTAAATGGAATAAAAAGATTTTGGGAGTGAAAATCTTATTTTTTACTCCTATCCTCCATCGCAGGCTTGGTCAAACGCACTGCAGAGTTCATGTCAAAGTGGGAAGCAAAGCTGTACAACTCACGATGGTGGATAAATCTAAGGTGAGTTAAAGGGGGATATATTTAATATTGCTTCAAGCGTGGCTGATAATCTAGTGCACTAGATTTTTCTACTTTATAGAACGTAGTATACGTATATATTTTAGTTAACGCTGGTTTGGATCGATAATTTTGTTGTATAATTAAACTCCTTATGCCCACAGTCTAGTTGGCAAATATGTTGCATTGTGTTAATATTCATGAAAATATTAATATTCATGTGTTTTTTTTTAATTTTGAGCATCCACTAATTGTTTAGGCCGATCCATAGTTAATTACTCAGGTACACTGTAACAAACCATATGCTTACTGCTAATCTTACCTGTATTACTCAGCTGTACAAAAATACTTATTATGCCGGCAGTTGTGTTGATTTGGTTAATAAAATAAGTTTTTTTACAATTTTGATAACCCATATTATACTTCTGAGTTTAAAAAAGTTAATTGCTTTAGTAAGCTGTTAAATCGCACTTGCTGGCTATTGGGTTGTTGGTGGCTGGTACAGTATATTTTACTGGTTGTCGTAGTATAATTTACAAGATCATAGAAATATAAATTGGATTCTTCTTCAAACACACCTCATGCTCGCTGTCGGACAAGCCAACTATTGGTGGCTAGAACAGTGTGTTTTATTGGTTGTCCCTGTATAAATTACAATCTTGTAGCAATGTAAAGTGGGTTGTTCATTCGAACACACCTCATGCTCACTGTCGGGCATGAGACATCAAACCAGCACTGCAATAACGAATAACCAACATTACATGGCAGTTGTTGGGGTTTGACGTATGTTTGAACGACATATACTACGCACATGAGATCGAAGCCATTCAGGTGACCGAGGCGAACAACCTGTTCAGCCTCAAACTTGCAACGAACAACTGTGTTATGACCTTCACCCACCCAGACGCAGCTAAGATTGTGGAGGTAAAAGTTTATAATTTTTTTTCACTTTCTGATGTTGGTCAGATACCACAGTCTGTAATCGGGTTTCTTGGTTAATAAAAAATACTGTCGTTTTTCACACTTGACCTATTTATCCAGAAATCGACAACAAAATACTAGAAGTTTTTTAAAATTGAAAATTTATGTCATTGTGCTTTTTATTCTCTAGATAAGAAATTCTATTATTTTAAATGACTACTGTTATCAAGTATAGTAAAACTGTTCAAATATTGGTAGAATATGTGCTAAACAAGTCGAAACACCATACGAAATCACATTCTTACTTTGTTAGATTTAGAAAACTAATTTTTGGACATTGGACAATAATAGATTGTATCGAAAAAACATTGAATGAATATGCTCTTGGCAACTTACAGCAATAAACTATATGCAAACTCACAGAAATAAACTATATGGTTCCAATGTTAGATAATATCTATAAAAAGGCAAACTAAAAGTCAAAGCTATAGCTAGTTCCCGTGCCTAGCTGCATGCTGATTGGGCCTGTTACAAAACTGTGCTTGTGAATGAGCCAATGCATTGTAACATTCATTATATTGTTTGTGCATTACCATTTTATATGTGGTTTAACATATGTAATATATTATCCACATTTTTAGTTAAATGTATGGATGAACCTGTGAATGATAACATTTAGAATCGTACTTAAATAAAGCCTACAATGAGACCCTAATAAGTGTAATATTGGTCACAACACCTCCATCTCGATCCAGAGCATTCGATACATCAGAAATCGATGGGAGATCTCCCAACCCCAGCAGATTGTGTCTCATCACAAGATTGACGCCAAAGACGTCCCTGGAACGCTACTCAACATGGCACTGCTTAATCTTGGTTGGTACTTGGGGTATATATTGCCGCACAGATGATTTAGAAAGTGACAATCGCCTGACTGCAGTTTATTAATGATATTTTATTAATGTTTTGTTGTTTCTTTTACAATAGTATCATTCTTTTTGTTCCAAAATTTTTTAAGGGGTTTGACTAAAACTTGTTTTATTGGGTTCTACTAAAACTGAAGAAACTTTTTAATCATGTACAATACATGACACTTTCTCTGTTAAACAGATAGTGGGTGCGAGGTTATCTGATGGTTACTGTAGGTATTTTTTTCCTTGGGCAAAACACTTAGCATTCATTGTCTAACACATGTGGGTTATTTGTTTTAACAAAACTAATGATAAAGGTCTTAATACAACATATTACAATAGCTCTGGTAACCGATGACCAGCACAAAGTAGTCTCACTGTATAAGTGTTCCTTGAATTTCCCTATTCACAAGTGTATTTTCCCCATTCAGAGTGTATCCAGTAAAGTTTTAGCATACGCTAATAGCAACAAAAAAACAATATATTATAATGCTAAGGTGATAATTTCATATCAATATAGGTGCTGTTACTTACACTTCCATTCTTTCCTTTCTTTTTCCCACTTATAAGTTGTCTTGTACAGGTTGTTCAAAGCCACTGGTCCGATCAAATGCATACAATCTGCTGTGCGCTCTTACTACCTCCTTCAGTCTCCATTTGGAGGGGAGGTTGTGTGAATCGGATGGCCTCTGTATCCCTACCAACAACGCTCTGTTCATCATTTCGATCAGCAACACATTGGCAAAGAACGAGAACCATCTCACTTTGGAGTTTTTGGACGAATGCATTACAGGTATACTCTTGGCCATGGTTCTCTAATGCATTACCGGTATTCAGTTGGCGCTAAATCTCCAATGCATTACCAGTATACTGTTGGCTTTAATCTCCCCTGCATTAATGGTATACTATTTACCCTGTGTACAGAATAAATTCGATTTTCAGACCCTTGCTTCTCTAACCCCGCATTAACCCCCTCAGGTTTCCGATTTTGTGGGGATAAACTTAAAAATCTCTGCTTGGAATACATGGAGCCATGGTTGTTTAACCTTCCTGCTTTTGCAGCTAGTGATGGAGTTAAGAGAAACAAGGTTTGAACATTTTTGCGCTTAAACCAGTTAAACTAAAAATAACCACTTTCTTTTAAAAAAGGGAGTAAATTAAACTTAAATGTGTTACATTAATTTCTTGTACAATTTACGGAATAGGCTTAGTAAAAAACACACAGGCAATTGTCAGATCACCTCATGCCCACCTTCAGTTTACTGGAGCTATTGTAATGTGTTGTGTATGATAGACACGTTTTTACCATTTGGTAGAACCCTTTAATTCGCTGGGTTCAGGCAATGTCCGTTAAGTGCCTTGCTTAAGGACACTACCGAGTAGCTAGCGACCAGTTTTAAATCTGCAACTTTTTGGCTAAAAACAACACATTAAACCGTCAAACTAATCTGTCGGACTGAGATATTTATCTCGTATAGTCTAATATACAGAATAGGCTTAGTAAAAAAAATAAATAAAAAAGAAGCAATAATTGCCATAAAAATAAATCTCCAATGCAATCTAATTACAACGTATTTAGGAGATGCTTTTTTGCTAACAACATCCTCACCCACAGGTTAAAGCTGTAATAGAACAGCTGGTTGACCTTACAGTTTGTGAGAAAGAATTCTACCTAAGCGTGCAGACCAAGATATGGGGAAACCTCGGCAAAATGACAAGTTTGGTGGACATGGTGCTGGAGGCTTTTATTGACACGAGCTCTAAGGGTGGAATGGGGTCAATTAAGGTGGGTTCTGTAGCTCACAAGCAGCCACGAGGTTGTGAATAGCTAATCATTTGCCTTATCGTCGTCAGTGATTCCATGTTTACATGTAATCCTATATTCAAATGAAGATTTGTTTAAGTAAAGATTATTTTTTTATGGTCATTAATAAACTAAAGGAGAGTATACAATTATATCAATGTAGAATAGCTCTGGGGCGTTAAAGCCATCTATGGCTTATATTTTTGTGAACCGGTTAACTATTGTAATGTAGAATAATAAAAACAATTAACCATAGGTGGAATTCACCCGTCCACCAAAGTTTAATATAAAATCAACTAAAGTTGGGTTATTTATAAAACACGTCTTTATTGGGAGAGACATAAAGTTAAACACCTAATTTAGCTGCCAGTTAATTAAAATTAATGTGACTTACTTTAGTGCTCATGGCTTCATTTGGGTAGTCATTGTGTTCCCTTAAATAACCAATTAAGGTTTCATTGGAATAAAAGAAATATAGCAATTCATGATACGTTACTCGAATTATTTTATTTTGCAAATCACAATCCTATTTCAAAATGTGCCAAACACCCAAGCATCTTTATTACGGCCAATCAGTCGCAACTTCAATCCAAATTACTCCCGCAGGCAGAAGTAATGGCCGACACATCTGTAGCTCTGGCTGCACACAACATGAAACTCGTATCGAGCAAGATCATCAAGAGGTTGTGTCGGATCATCGATAAAACCTCCCTAATGCCAACCCCGACCCTGGAGAAGCATAAAGATTGGGAGGAGATTGCTATTCTTGCCAGGTTGTTTTATTTCTCTCTTACTAATTTATTTCTCTAAAATCTCTAACTAATTACTTTAATTCAAAACTGTAAACCTGGTTGGTATTCAAATAGTACAACGAGTTTTTTTTACTCAAATTTCCCATAGTTAACTCATTAATTTATGACTTTGTATTGCAAAACTATGAACCTATTACTGTATTCAATTAGTACAATAATCTTTTTTTCTCAGATCCTACATAGTAAACTCACTAATTTATGACTTTGTATTGCAAAACTGTTAACCTAGTACCGTATGCAATTAGTACAACAATCTTTTTTCTAAAATCTTACATAGTAAACTCACTAATTTATGACTTTGTATTACAAAACTGTAAACATGGTATTTAGACACAAAAAATTAGTGCAGCAATATTTTTAAAGCCTTATATTAATGTTAAGTCCAAATTGGTACCTCAGTCTTTATAACAGAATAGCAGATAAAACACTTTTAAGTCATAATAATGTGACCACAAAGTTAGTTTAAAAAAACAAGAATTCGTATATTAACCTTTGTACCAGAGAAAGGCCAAATTTATAAAACAAATTCTCACAAATTATCCACTTACAGTCACAAATTATGCACTTTAAATTTCACTTCCAATGCTCTCAGATATTTGCTCATGCTATCGTTTAACAACAACTTGGACGTGGCCGCCCATCTTCCATATTTGTTTCATCTGGTGTCCCTTCTGCTGTCAACCGGTCCGCTGTCGTTGCGCGCATCTATACATGGACTTGTCGTCAACATCATCCACTCACTGCTCACTTGTAAGCAGATTGAGTTTCGAGGTATGGTGTTAACTGTGTTACAAATTGACCACATTAGTCCTTGCTCAGTCAAGATTTTATCCGTGTCTGTAAACCTTATTCAAATAGAATTTTATCAATGTCTGTAAACCTTATTTAAATCGAATTTTATCAGTGTCTGTAAACCTTATTTAAATTGAATTTCATCAATGTATGTAAACCTTATTCAAAAAGAATTTCATCAGTGTCTGTAAACCTTATTCAAATAGAATTTTATTAGTGTCTGTATTATTGTTTGAATAACTTCAAAAGTATCTTTAAATTTTTCTCAGTGTTTGTTACCTTTTTATGGGTCCCTTAACGCTTCATTGGCATGAACAGGTAGGTATCTTATCAGGTTGGAACTTTTAGGAATCCTTACTAGCATGCCCATTGTTTGCCTTAACTTTTAATTTTACAAAAACCCAAGGGAAATTCCTACTATCGAGAAAAAATGTAAAGTAACACATTTTCAGCATTTTTGCTGACATACACTAGAAAGGAATATTTACTTCAAATTTCTAAAAAAGTTAAATAAAGACATTGTGAATCAGAAAAAACCACAACTTTAATTAAAATATCCTAGTTTAACACACGAAATTCCTAAAATGAAATATGCTTAGGCAATATTTAACTATTATTAAGCATACAGAAAAGCCGGTTTTGGAATTTTTTTAGATTTTTCTTTGACAATCAATATTTTCGGGCTGATAAGGATCAATTACATCATATTGTAAAGAAGAATTGTAGATAAATAAATTGAACTAGGAAGAAAACAAATAGGTAACGAAGGAACACACTAGGTTCTGCTTGCAGAAACAAAAAATTAGGGAATTGGTTAACGAGGCCACCTGTCCATTTCATTTAAAAAAAAAATTAAAAAAAAAAAAAAGTTTAGATTGATACTCAGGATTTCATTTGTTTCTGCTTGCTCAAACAAACCTTATATATTTTGTATTATATATACCAAGATTACATTGGTAATCAGGGAACCCGATTGTTTCTGCAAGCAGAAAATAGCAGGCACTCAAAAATGGTTTTACAAATAGTGATGGTTACCATGTGCTAAACAACTCTCTAGTTTAAATTAAATATAATGGATATTTATAAACGCTATTTAATTTTAATTCCAACAATCTATTAAACTTATTTAAATTGCATTTCGTAAGTATCTATCAACCGAAGTCTGGATTCACACCAAAAAAACGTTTTGTCTTGCATTTCATAAAAACGTTTTTTTTAATGTTTTGTTTTAGTTGTTTTTCACCAACACCAACGAAACTCTTTCCGTTGGACGTTTTGCGTGAGTGTGAATGAATATAGACATATAATTAGAATTATATATAAAAATAATGGTGAAGATATTTTTTTTTTATATGCAGAGTACTATCGCCATAGAACACCAGTTAAACCTTAGATAAATTCTGTATTAGGTAGTTGACCAAGGTGCAATATTTTCACACCGTAACCAACATGCTTTTGAAACACCTCAGAAAAATTCAAAATTTTACAAAAACAGCAACCCAACTCAATCCTGAATTACTTGTAGCCTGAAGCTAATTATAAAAAAGAATCATCTACTATAGTATCATTACCTGAACTGCAAACTCTCTTAATCTTAACTTTTGTACTTTTTAAGATTACCACAGTTGTTCTAAGGTAGCGTCTTGGGTTAGTTTGGATGTTCTGCAGCCAAGTTGTATGCCATAACCATTCTAAGAAGTGTGGCATAGTAATGGAGTGTGGTCCCAGTATTTTGCACTTGGCCAG
>CH000110.1:436154-448464 GCA_000149265.1 Ciona savignyi | reverse complement strand
ATTAAAGCTTTATTTTGGGACAATAACTTGTATAATTTTTAGTATTTTTTATAGTTATTTTAAAATTTCAACTATTTTTTATGATTTCTTTAGTGGAACAAATCATTTGAACAATTGAACAGTGAATTATTAACCGACTCAACAGGGCACAGTTTTATAATAGTTTGTATTTACATTGGAAAATGGAATTTGACCTTGATACAATTTGCACAAGGAAAATTGTCTCCAAATGGCTAGAAATGCTTTTTTTCCTAGTTTCATTGTATACTTTTGCCAAATAGTACAAATTCTTTAGTTGTCTGGCAGTTTTATTAGCATGTTTACTGCAAGTAAAACTCTCTTACTATTGTGTACCAATCTTATGCTAAGTATTTGTATCGGGTTATATGGCAATGTATGTGATGGAAACTTCTTTGCTTTATTGTTAAAACCAAAATAACGGTACCACACATTATTAAGAGTCCATCCATACATTAATAAAACATTTCATTTCTATGTCATGCCTGTTTTAAAATCCATACCAGGTTATTCATTGTTTTGTTTCAATTGTGTCAATATTGATTCAAGGTTAGTCTTGTTTGTTTATTTATTCTTTTGTTTCTTTGAACCTTATATATTTCTATATTTCTAGATATATATTTTCTAATGTTTGGACATAAAATATAGTGAGTAAGAGGAGTAACACCAATTACCAGATCTTCTAGTTTTTTTTGGTAAGGTGACATACATATATCATAATCACTAGTTAGTCGGTTGTGTCCTTGGGCAATGCACTTAACAGACATCGCCTTGACCCAGTGGATCTGCCAAAATTAAAGAAACACATCATTTGTACATAACAATTATAACAGCTCTGGTAACCCGACAATGGGTGTGGGGTGATTTGTTCATAACTTTTGTGATAACTCCCATTGTATTTTCCCATTCAAAGAGATAAACATGAACGGACTATACTATCCATGACGGTAGCAGGAAATCCTTTCACTGGAAGGATTTGAACGGATGACCATAGGCTTAGATCTTTGCACCCTTTAACCAAAATGGAGTTGTGATTGACACATGGTTGACGCTTTCTCTTTTTAAATAGTTAATGTTTTAACAATGTTTACTCAAATAGTTTACTCCTGTCAATACATATATAGTTTGACTAGCAGCCATTTTTCTTCATCAGATTTTAATGAAAGTTTATTCGTTTTATTATCTTACAGATTGTATCCAAATTTTTAAAGGATTTCTATTATTCCATGAACATCACAAAAATAATTAACAACTCAGTTGTTTGCCAACATAGGGCATTATGTCATAATTGATTTAATTTACATTTGAAACTAAAATTTGAACTCAATGAAATATACACAAGTAAAATTACGATAATATTGGAATAAAACAAGCTGCTATCAACTGCATACAAAAAAATTAATATTTGATTGTCAGTCTACAGTTAGAAAAAATTTAAATCAAATACATTAATAAAAGTTCAATTTTGTTTTCCACTACTCTGGAAAAATCCCCCTGGGTTAATCAGATAAATTGTTGATTTCTGCATATGTACATCATGTTATCTAACAATTTTTGACGTTTTAATCTAATAAATCATCTTAATAGAATAAAGAGCTAATAATAAAGGTCTTTAAATTAATAAGTGATCTTTGTTGATATATTAAGCTGTTGTTTTATTTTCTTTTAAGTGAACATTTTCTTTGTTTTCTCAATTACTTTCTGAACATCATCAGCATTGTATCTTTCATATTTATTGGATGGGATGTGTCTGAAAAAATATTGTTTGTTAGTTTATGTCTATCCCTTATATTGCCCTGCTGCTAATAACACTACCATGTCGATATGTAGGATTTGGTTTATTAAAATCTAATTGTAGATTTGCTGTTAGGTAAGAAATCTTAATTGTATTTAGGTAGGAAACTTTATTAAAATATTGTCCATACCCCTCCATTAGTCTTTTCACAGCGTCCAATCTTAGTTCCCGTCTGTACCAGCAATATTCTTTGTAAATAGCATCTTTAGATGGTTCTGTCCCAAGTTCCGCTGTCTTTCTTGCAACGAATTCTGCTTCCCATTTGTCGTACAAATCATGCTCCCCAAAAACGTCTTGCAAACTCCCAGTTTGGTTGGATTCAACAGCCATTTGTATGGAAGCTGCCACTGGAATGTCTTTCATTGCTTTATTTGGATTGCTACTGCTTGTGCATGTCACTTCACGTTTTGTAATTTCACACAAAATGCCAAATATGGCATTTCTCCACAGTGCATCAGATTTTCTGATTTCTTTTGTCATAAGCTTGTTGAGTTTGTCATTGATTTGTTGCCTTAATTCATTTACCTTGTCATTTGTGTAATCTTCTGCCATTGGTGCCATTCCTTTAAATAGAGACACTTCTGCATCATTAAAGAGTTTGTTGTACAAGCCTTTTTTACACTTTTCTCGAACTTCTTGGGTAAATGGTCTAAACCATGATCCTTCAAATCGTACCAAGGCAATTTCTACTTTGCCATCCACAGAAAAAAATACACAAGATCCGATGGACAAAATGGTCCCATGTTTGACTAATTGCACTAAAATTCTAAGTAAGTCCTTGCCAGTAATGTTTCCAATTTCAATGCAATCTTTATAGCACAAGTAAAAACTTTGTTTTATTTTGCCCAAATCCTTAAATATCCCAAGTTTTTTCTCTATTTGTTTCTTTAACTCGTTGATTCCAGTCTTTGAAGGTGTTAATTCGATGTCTATTTCCTCAAATGACAGAGAACCTCTCAATAACTTTATGACTTCTTCAAAACTTAATGACATGGCTGAGTTAAAGGAACTAAAACATACAACAAGCACTTATTAACAGGTTAATATTATTTTTAAGGTGGTTATAATAACACAGCAAGTTGGATAGCTGTATGCTAATACCCTGCTAAGTGGTATATAAAGATCTGATGTATTAAACCCTATCATTTAAGGTTTAATAGTATTTAACTGCCCGATGGTTTAAAGTTTAGTTCTGGTTTGTTTACAACATACACCTATGCTTTAAAATCAGTTTAAATCTTTTTCTAAAATATATTTGTATAGTCATTTCGTCAATATTGATTCAAAACTTTTTATATTGTTTGTGTATCTCACTGTATCACCCGTCCAGTTATTAAGTGAAATAACTTTAATTTGAAACACCAAATTAAAACTTTATTTTAGGACAATGACTTGTTTTATTTATTTTTTTTTAAATGATTTTTATATTTCAACTGTTTTTTTATGATTTCTTTAGTGGAATAAATCATGTGAGCAATTGAACAGTGAAGTATTAACCAACTGAACAGGGCACACTTTCATAATAGTGTGTATTTACACTGGAAAATGAAATTTGACCTTGAAACTATTTGCAAAAGGAAAATTGTCTCCAAATAGTTAGAAATGCTTATTTTCATAGTTTCATTGTATACTTTTGCCAAATAGTACAAATTCTTTAGTTGTCTGGCAGTTTTATTAGCATGTTTACTGCATGTAAAACTCTCTTACTATCATATACCCAGCTTATGCTAAGCTTTATTGTTAAAACCAAAAAAAGGTACCACACATTATTAAGAGTCCATCTGTACACGGTAATAACCAAATTATTTCTTTGTCCTGACTGTTTTAACCTTTTGACGACGACGGAACTTTTGCAGTTTTTGGCAATTTTAAGTAAGGTTGCTTTGACCTCGTTTGCTGTGAATACTGTTGGACTTAGGGAAAAACAATCTATTACAAAGTTGTCCAGTACATAATTTTCTACAAATTTGGTATTTTTATTGTTTTGATGACGATCTAGTATTTGTAATGACATCATAATTTATAATTTATACTCTAATCACTCGTTACTGGTAGCTTGTAGAAAATAGTAATGTATTACAAAGTTGGTAAGAATGAAATTTCCTACAAAGATACGTCTTTTATTTTTTGATGACGTCAACTAAGCAGGAAAACTGAAAAATATGGCATTTCATCACCACAATCACTGTCGGCCTCGATCATGCTGGCAGCCTGATCGGCTGTAAACTATCGCGAAGTTGCCATATTTTTTCCGAATATCAAATAACAATTGAAAAACAAAGTAAACAAAGGCAAAAAATGAATAAATATCAATAGTAATTTGCAAAAAACATATACACATATGTTTACATATATCGTTGAAAAATCGAAAAGACTTGAAAACTTGAAAACAAAGATGGCTACTGCTAGTTTTATTCTCACAGCAACTGGTGTAACAATTTTAACTCCCCAGAACCCAAAAAAGCGATGTTTTACCTAAAAGTTAAACTAGATACAAAAATTTTGAAGAAAAATGTTTGGAGCAATATTGATCAAAATTCTTAAATGGGTCGGTTATGTTTTTATGTGTTATTTTGAAAGAACTATTCAAATGCTTTCCAAAAATATAAAAACTACGAAAATCCCCCAAGAAACGACTAAATTGTGCATTTTTTGGGGGGACACCTCTGGGTTACATATATGTAACCGTCGTCGTCTAAGGTTTAAAACCCAAACCTGGTTATTCATTGATTTTTTCCCCTTTTTGTTATAAATTAGGTATTGTCTCTTGTTTAGTTTATTTTTTTGTTTCTTAGAACCTATTATATATTTCCAGAGTTTGGACATAAAATATAGTGAGTAAAAGGTGTATAAGCAATTACCAGATCTTCTAGTTTTATTTGTTAAGGTGACATACATATATCATGATCACTAGTTAGTCGGTTGTGTCCTTCGGCAATGCACTTTACAGACACCGTCTGTACCCAGTGGATCTGCCAAAATTAAAGAAACACATCATTTATACATAACAATTATAACAGCTCTGGTAACCCGACAATGGGTGTTGGGTAGGGATGCACAAACTAGAATATCTTGGTATTCTAGAATAGTTATTTCTATATTAAAAAGCAAACTCCAGTTAAAGTGGCAAGATCGTCAAAAATTCCTTCTTCAGCTGACTACCTTTATGGCCAGTGTGATTACATACTTATAATCATAGGCGGCGACTTCAGTAAAATGTTACCGTTGCGCGAAATTGTATGACGTCACAATCGGCCCTATGCCTCGAACTAACTGGGATAGAACTATGATACTAACGATTTACAAAGCTAAAAGATTAAGCCAGGAGTTTAAGTGTTTAATCTAACTACTTCCCCCGCTGAAATATTGCATGGTTATACGCTGTTCAGCGTCAACAATACGGAAAGAATATACAAAATATTTATGTGTCTGCGAGGGCTGTGCAAGAACCCAGATTCTTATAACGGTTAACTGATCAAAGAAAAAAAAACGTTAACCGATGTTAGCCTACTGTTCTCTCTAGCTAATACTTAGTAATGAAAAGAACATGGGGAAAAACGGGAGTGCGTCAGTGGTCCTATATTGAATCTAGGTCAACATAACCCTAGGTCAAACCGCCGATCAAAGCAATAAACACCGCTGGAAAAGCGGCGCTGCGGTTAGACGATTTAATGTGATAATTATTTAAATGCGCAGGGAATTTTTTGCGTTATTATAAAACAGACATTGTGGCGCAACGGCGGAAGTCGGCGCCCATGCTTATAATATCCGTTGTAATCAACGCTGCTGCAATATGTACAATGGAAATAAAAAGGAACTCCATGCAATTATAGTTTCTTAATGTGCAATGTATATTATTTCGAATCCAAATATTCGAAATAAACGTAATATTTGGATTCGAATCCTACGGGATTCGAATCCGGAAGATTCGATATTCTAGTTTGTGCATCCCTAGTGTTGGGTGATCTGTCCATAACTTTTTGTGATAACTCCTATTGTATTTTCCCATTAACGGAGATAAACATAATTGGACTATCCTATCCATAAGGGTAGCAGGAAATCCTTTCACTGGAAGGATTTAAACCCACGACCAGAGACTTAGATCTTTGCAGCCTTTAACCAAAATGGAGTTGTGATTGACACATGGTTAACGCTCTCTCTTTTTAAATAGTTAATGTTTTAACAATGTTTACTGAAATAGTTTACTCTTGCCAATGTGAATATAATTTGACTAGCAGTCATTTTCCTTGTCAGATTTACTCGGTTAATAAAAGTTTATTTGTTTTATTGTTTTATTTACAAATTGTATCCAAATTTTTAAATGATTTTTATTATTCCATGAACATCACAAAAATGATAAAAGCTTAATTAAATGCCAACACAGGATATTATGTCATAACTGATTTTATTTATATTTGAATCTAGAATTTGAACTCAATGGAATATACATAAGTAAAATTACGATGATATTGGAAAAACTAGCTTCTATCAACTGCATACAAAATAATATACTTTAAAAATAAATATATTTGATTGCCAATCTACAGCTAGAAAATTAAAATCAAATACAGCAATAAAAGTTTAATTTTGTTTTTAACTACTCTGAAAAAATCCCCCTGGGTTAATCAAATAAAATGTTGATTTCTTCATATGTACATCATGTTATCTAACAATTCTTGAAGTGTCAACCTGATGCTAAGACATTTTGTTAAAATCAAAATGTGTGACCTTTAAAAAAATCAAAATCCAAAAAAAATATTAAAATCAAAATGTGTGAAATAAAATGCATAACAAAACCTCCATTAAAGCATCTTTAAATTAATAAGTGATCTTTGCTGATATATTAAGCTGTTGTTTCATTTTTTTTAAGTGAACATTTTCTTTGTTTTCTCAATTACTTTCTGAACATCATCAGCGTTGTAGCTTCCATATTTATTAGATGGGATGTGTCTGAAAAAATATTGTTTATTACTTTAAGTCTATTCCTTATATTGCCCTGCTGCTTATAACACTACCATGTCGGAATATAGGAATTGGTTTCTTAAAATCTAATTGTAGATTTGCTGTTAGGTAAGAAATTTTAATTGTATTTAGGTAGGAAACTTAAGGTTATGTAGGAAATTTCAAAATCAAAATATTGTCCATACCCCTCCATTAGTCTTTTCACAGCGTCCAATCTTAGTTCCCGTCTGTACCAGCAATATTCTCTGTGAGTAGTAAATTTAGATGGTTCTGTCCCAAGTTCTGCTGTCTTTCTTGCAACAAATTCTGCTTCCCATTTGTCGTACAAATCATGCTGCCCAAAAACGTCTTGCAAACTCCCAGTTTGGTTGGATTCAACAGCCATTTGTATGGAAGCTGCCACTGGGATGTCTTTCATTGCTATATTTGGATCATCACTGTATGTGTATACCACTTCAAGTTTTTCAATTTCATACAAACAGCCAAATATGGCATTTCTCCACAGTGCATCAGATTTTCTGATTTCTTTTGTCATAAGCTTGTTAAGTTTGTCATTGATTTGTTGCCTTAATTTATTTACCTTTTCATTTGTGTAATCTTCTGCTATTTGTGGTATTCCTTTAAACGAACACACTTTTGTATCGTTAAAGAGTTTGATGTACAAGCCTTTGTTACAATTTTCTACTGCTTGATGAGTAAATGCCTCGAAACACGATTCTTTAAATCGTACCAAGGCCATTTCTGCTTTCCCATCCACAGAAAAATAGACACAAGATCCAATGGACAAAATGTTCCCATGTTTGACTAATTGCACTAAAATTCTAAGTAGCTCCTTGCCAGTAATGTTTCCAATTTCAATGCTATCTTTATAGCACAACTGAAAACTTTGTTTGAATTTCCCATCATCCTTTAGTTTTCCAAGTCTTTTCTCTGTTTTTTCCTTCAACTCTTTGAATCCAGTCTTTACAGGTGTTAATTCGATGTCTATTTCTTCAAATGACAGAGAACCTCTCAATAACTTTATGACTTCTTCAAAACTTAATGACATGGCTGGGTTAAAGGACCTAAACATACAACGAACACATATTAACAGGTTAACAATATTTTAAAAGTGGTTTTATTAGATTTCTTGGCTGAATCTAGCACTATATTTAGACTTAATGGATGTATACTTACTAATGTCCATGGAATTATACTCCATAATACAAAATGCTTGAAAGTAGACTGTTACTACTGACTATGTTGTATAAAATATATTTCCGTTTAAATACTTTCAAAATTCTAAATTTGTACTTGCAGCAGTGGGTGTATGCATTAGTAATTTTACTTCTCATTGTAAATCATTGCGTACATAAGGAGTTACGAAATAGGCAGTGTGTAGGCAACCTGTATTGCATCAATAATATGGATGACCTAATAAACTGTATTAATTAATATTCAAAGACTTATAGTTAATGTTTTTATTCAGCACTTATACAAAAATACATTATAACAAAAGTTTACAATGCGTATATAGTTTGACTAGCAGTCATTTTTTTCTCATAAGATTTAATCATTTGATAAAAGTTTATTCGTTTTATTATTTTAAGTATTTACAGATTTTATTCAAGTTTTTAAATGATTTTTATAATTTCCTGGACGTGACAAAAATGATTAAACGGTTAATTGTATGCCAACACAGGACATTATGTCATAACTGATTTTATTTATATTTGAATCTAGAATTTGAACTTAATGAAATAAACACAAGTAAAATTATGATGATATGGAAAAATAAAAAATTAATTCAAATACAGTGAAAAAAGTTCAGTTTTGTTTTTCTCTACTCTGGAAAAATTCCCCCTGGGTTAATTAGATAAAATGTTGATTTCTACATATGTACATCATGTTATCTAACATTTCTTAAAATTTTAATCTAATACATCATTCTGATAGATGTTAAGATGATTTATCAAAATTAAAATCTGTAGCTTTTTTTTAAAAAAGATTGAACAATGAAACGTCCATTGAAGCGTCTTTAAATTAATAAGTGATCTTTGTTGATATATTAACCCTTTCACCATGACGGAACTTATGCCGTTTTTGGCACTTTTGTGTAAGGTTGCTTTGACCTTGTTTGCTGCGAATACTGTTGGACTTGGTAAAAAATAATCTATTACAAAGTTGTCCAGTACATAATTTTCTACAAATTGATATTTTTATTTTTTTTTGATGACGTAATATAAATTGTAATGACGTCATAATCAATACTTCATACTCTCATTACTCGTTACTGGTAGCTTGTAGAAGATAGTAATGTATTACAAAGTTGTTCAAAATAAAATTTCCTACAAAGTTACATCGTTTATTTTTTGATGACGTCAACTAAGCGTGATGACGTCACATAAAGCTGACAAATATGGCATTTCATCACCAAAATCACCGTCGGCCTATATCATGCTGGCAGCCTTATCGGCTGTAAACTACCGCAAAGTTGCCATATTTCTTCTGAATATCATATAATATTTAAATAACAAACAAAACAAAGACGAAAAAATGAATAAATATCAATAGTAATTAGCAAAAGTCATATAAACATATGTATATATATATATTGTTGAAAGATCGAAAATGACTGGTAAAAGCGAAAACAAAGATGGCTACTGCTAGTTTTATTGTCACAGCAACTAGACTAACAGTTTTAACTCCCCAGAACACAAAAAAGCGATGTTTTACCTAAAAGTTAAACTAGATACAAAAATTTTTAAGAAAAATGTTTGGAGCAATATTACTCAAAAATTTTAAATGTAAAGGTTATGTTTTTATGCGTTATTTCGAAAGATCTATTCAAATGCTTTCCAAAACTAGAAAAACTAGAAAAATCCCCCAAGAAACGACTTAATTGTGCATTCTTTTCGGGGATACTTCTCGGTTACATATATGTAACCGTCGTGGTCTAAGGGTTAAGCGGTTGTTTTATTTTCTTTTAATCCTATCCATTACAGTAGCAGGAAAATCGAGACCTTTAGGATTTGAACCAATGACCACAGACTTAGATCTCGTTCAATAACACCATACTTAATGTCTGAGACTCTTGTGGTCTGTTTTTTAAAGATATAACTTACCTTTTGGACATAAAAATTTATCACTTACCAAATCGATTTGTTTTTTTATATTCTACAGTTTACATGAAAATAATATAAACCATTGTAATTAAAATTCCTTAGCTGTATCTACCACTATATTTAGACACCATGGATGTATACTTTTAATATCCATGAATTTGTACTCCATAATACACAATGCCTTAAAGTAGAATATATCTACTGACTATGTCGTATAAAATATCTTTTCGTTTAAATACTTTTAGGAGTTTTAAATTTATACTTGCAGCAGTGGGTGTATGTCGTAGTAATTTTTCCTTTCATTGTAAATCATTGCTTACATAAGAAGTTATGACATAGGCAGAGTGTAGGCAACCTGTATTACATCAATTATATGGATGACCTAATAAACTCTATTAATTTATATTCAACGACTACAGCACTTGCACAAAAATACTTTATAAAATAAGTTTACAAATAACATTATTGCATTATACATGGATATATGGCATATTTACAATGGTGACCACTAAAAAGATTTTTTTTTTTTTACATTTAACTAGAAAAACACTTAATTAATTTTGATCAATAGTGTTTTTGAATGAATTGGTGATTGGCAAGATTGATAGGATTGGGTTGAAATTTTAGCAACAAACTGACATGTTGCTTACTATGTTTTGCCCTCTATTTGTGGCATGTCCGTGTGAGGCTGACCTTAATACTAAACAAAGTTATATTTCTTTAAATGTAAAATTTACTTTTTTTTAAATGTAAAATTATTTAAAAAAATCAGGTTTATTTTAAAGCAAAAATTAGATTATATAATATGGTTTACATACACTTATATGCTTTGTTAAATTTAATATTTATACTGTAAGAAAAGAAAAGCAACATGTTTTTTTTAGCATGTATACTGTATTCAAAACTGTGTTACCATTGTATACCCAGCTTAAGTATTTGTGTCAAGTTATATTGCAATGTATGTGATGGAAACTTTTTGCTTTATTGTTAAAACCATAATAAAGGTACCACACATTTTTCATATTCAAGACACACCAATAAAGAATTTCATTTCTTAGTCATGCCTGTTTTAAAATCCCTACCTGATTATTATGGGTATATATTGTTTTTTTTCTTGTTTTCTTTTTTTTTCGTCAAACGCTTGACAGGCATGGCATGTCGCCCTGACATCTACCAGAGGGAAAAATGGAATCTCAATGAGACTTTGCTATTTGTTAGACAATATGGTCTAGATCAGGGGCGGGCAACTGTGTAGCGCAATGGGCCACAACGTAAAAGTATGGAGATACCGGGGGCCAGACCATCGAACAACTCGTAATTTTTTATGACGGCTTTTCTTTTTTGGCATTTGCTTCAGCTATCTTTATGCTCAGTTTTGTAACTAACTTGGTAAAGCTTTTTCGTATAATAACATGCGCCCATAAAGTAGGATCACAGAATACTGTACCACTGCCGGAACAAGGCAATATTCACACAACGCACATTATTTTGTAACAATGGCAGGTCGTCACAGTATTGTAAACATAAATTAATCACAGTGTGACGTAGTCTTATACTGTATTGAAAAATTCCAATGATGCCGTTACAATTCAAACAAAAGTTTTTAAACTGTGAGGCTACGAAGTACGAAGTCTATAGCAGGCCACATAAAAAGGTACCGCGGACCATATGTTCCACGCCCCTGGATTAGATGAACAAAAACCAAAATTTTGGGAGATAAAACCAGGGGAATTCCCCTGGGACGTTAAAAACCAAAACGGTATTTTTTTTCTAAAAGACTAGCTTTTTTGGGCATAGCGCTTGAACGGCAGCTCCAATTTGAATCAGATTTGGTGAAATGTAAGTGCATTACTAACTGATTTAACACTTAGAAGAAATAAAAAAATTACATAGTGAAATACCCTAAAAAATAACATTTTGTTTTCAAATCATGAATGTGACGAGCACGCCATTTCGCCCCGACATCTACCGGAAGGAAAAATGGAATCGCAATTAAAATTTGTAATTTGTTAAACAACATGGTCTAGATATACAGAAACCAAAATTTTGGGTAATAAATCTAAGGGAATTCCCCTGGGGCGTTAAAAACCAAAACGCTACTTTTTTTCTAAAAAAATATACTTTTTTGGGCATAGCGCTTTAACAGCTGCTCAAATTTGAATCAAATTTATTAGAATGTATGTGCATTAGTCACTGATTTAACACTTAAAAGATATAAAAACATTACCTAGGAAAATACCCTAAAAATAAGATTTTGTTCTCAAATCATGATTTTGACAAGCATGCCATGTGGCCCCGACGTCTACCAAAAGGATTCTTGGAATCAAAAAGAAAATTTAACATTTGTTAGAAAACATGGTCTAGATATGCGGAAATCAAAATTTTGGGTAATGAATTCAGGGGAATTCCCCGGGGGCGTTAAACACCAAAG
>CH000110.1:397703-423228 GCA_000149265.1 Ciona savignyi | reverse complement strand
AAAAAATAGCCTTTTTTGGGCATAGCACTTAAACGGCTGTTACAATTTGAATCAGATTTCGTGGAATGTAAGTGCATTTGTCACTGATTTAACACTTAGAAGAAATAATAAAATTACCTAGGGAAATACTCCCCAAAATAGGATATGTTCTCAAATCATGATTGTGACAAACATGCCATGTCGCCCCGACATCTACCAAAAGGAGTAATGAAATCGCAATGAAAATTTGTAAGACAACATGGGTTTAGATATGCAAAAACCAAAATTGTTGTTAATGAATCCAGGGGAAATCCCCTGTGACGTTAAAAACCAAAACGTTTTTTTTAATAAATTAGATTTTCGGGGCATAACGCTTAAACGGCTGCTCCAATTTTAAACAGATTCGGTGAAATGTTAGACCATTAGACACTCTGTGCCAATTAAAAAAAGAAAACATTTACTTAGGGTAATTTCTTTGAAAACGAAGATATGTTCCTGAATTACAACTGTAACAGGCTTGCCATATCGCACTGACATCTTAAATAAGCAGTCTACAAATTGGATTAAAACTTTAAGAATTGTTACATAACATTAGTCACTTAAAAACATAAACTTATCTACTAAACCCATGGGAATTTCCTGAAACCATGAAAAAATAAATCGGGCTGTTTTGGGAATTTAGCTTCATTTCACTACAGCGCTCGAACAAAAACCTATTTTAAAACATTTGTGGTGAAATGTTCGTAAATTTAAGACGTTTATCTTTTATTTAACTGCACATGGAAAATAGGTTTGGTTGGTTAACTATGGGACCCATGCGTTTATGCTTGCAGAAACAAACTATATACTCGGTGTATAAAATACAAATTGTGGTTAGGGACCCTGTAGCATGAATATATGACATACAAAATGTGTTTTACAAATAGTGGTGGTTAAACACGTGGTTGACACTTTTTTCTAAACCATGATTGTAACACTGTAACAGTCATGCCATATCGCGCCGACATCTCCAACAAGGAGTCGCCAAAGCGGATAAATACTGTTTGTTAGATTATCTAACAAACATCTAACTTTGATAACATTACTCAGATATATATGTAAAAACAGAAATTAATGTACTAAGCCCAGTGGAATTCCCCGAAATAATGAAACTCAATCGGGCTATTTTGGGAATTGACCTTCATTATACTACAGCGCATGACAAGAAGCTTAAATTAAAACATTTGTGGTAAAATTTTCGAAAATCTCACACGCGTATTCTTTTTATAACTGCACATGAAAAAGAAGTTTGGTTTAATAACTATGGGACCCATGCGTTTATGCTTGCAGAAACAAAATTATGACAGTCCGGTTATATGGTGGTTAGGGACCCTGCTCGCATATATATATATATCCACAGTCGGGTACGACTTATTTGGTTGTACTGGATCATGGAATTACAGTGAATACTACTCAATGCAACTGTCTGAGATATAGGAAAGGAATTTTGATTTATTTTAAACCATGTACGTGTGTTACATGAGACCGGAAGACAAGAATAAAAAAACTAGACACTTAAACAAGGTTCAAAAAACTAATTTACTGAAAAAACACGTTTTTTCAGCCTTGCTTCCAGTTTGCGATGATGCTCGAAGATATTGTGTACCAAGACGTAAACCTGACTCATCGAATAATTCTGCTGTGTCAGCAAAACTTGACTCATCGAATAATTCTGCTGTGTCAGCAAAACCTGACTCATCGAATAATTCCGCTGTGTCATCAAAACCCGACTCATCAAATAATTCTGCTTTGTCGCCAAAACCTGACTCGTCGAATAAATCTGTTCAATTAGCAAAAGCGGAATCTGCAAGTAATTCTACTGTGTCCGCAAGAGCAACCGACTCATCCAATAATTCTGCTGTGTCAGCAAGAGCAACCGACTCATCCAATAATTCTGTTGTGTCAGCATTATCTGATATATCAAGTAAATCTGCTGTGTCAGCATTTCCTGACTCAATAAATAATTCCCTGTTGCCGATAAAAGCTGATTCATCAAATAATTCTGCCACGTCAGAAAAGTCTTGCTCATCGACTCATTCTGCTGTCTCATCAAAGTCCGACTCGACAAATAATATTGATGTATCAGAAAAACATGTGAATGACCTTCCAGTTGCTTTAGATCATTCCTCGACGGAAAACTTGCAGATAAAAAGGTTGATATTGTTGGATTACAATAACATATACACATATATTTATATATATATATTTGTGTGTGTTTAGTAAGGACAGATATATATATATAGACTATAGAGCAGTGCTTCTCAAATGGTGCGCCGCGGCGTACTGGTGCACCACAGGGGTTAGCTAAGTGCGGCACACTTGCATTTCGTAAATTTACGACAGAGTGTGCATAGATCATAAACTACTAAATGGTTAGTGTCTAGTTTGTTTTTTTCCATTGCAACGTTAGTTCTACATTAACTTTCGAAAAGCAAGAGCGCTCAAGAAACAGTAATTTATTATTTTTCCTAAATTGTTAAAGTATTTAGCATCATGTTTTGACTTCCCGTGCAATTGCGCCCGTTCGTTTCTTAAATGGTCTTGGGTGCGCCACGAGGTCAAAAAGATCGAGAACCACTGCTATAGAGTATACACATAAAATACATATATATATATAGGCACTTTTTTAAGGCAAGAGTGTGGGAAATCGCCAAATGTAGAGAATTGTAAATTGGTTTCGCCATGACACTTAATGGACCTGATGACACTCCCATTTTTACAGTTGTTTTCTACATTCTTTGTTCCTGCTTTATACATCTTGCATGTGGTAAATTTTAAGTGCAGGGAATTGTTTTTTCTACATTAAGAACGTAATATCAATCCTATACATTAATGATTGAACAAAACCTGTTGCAATGTCCCCTAGCTATACAACTCTCTCTTATTGCTCCTGCAAACCTAATAGTGGATGTAGGGTTACCAAAGGATTTCCAGTCCTTTAAACTCTTTGCGTTGGCCAACCGACTGGAATAACATCATCATTACCTTCCTTACACTGAGACATAACCAAATTAAAACTGAAGTTTATGTTGCACAGTGAGCAACCAGACGAGCCACCAACTGTAGTCAAGCCTCCCAAAGTGGCTGGTAATTCCCACTCTGCTAAGGTCAAAAAGGTTCGTACTCTGTGGAAACTATGATGGCCATAACTTTTCATTTTTAACCTTAATTGATTTTATTGGCACATTGTTTGGTCGGGTCGAGTTTTTTCATTTTTAACAAGTTTTTTTTTTAAAGTTTTTTTTTCACATTTAACATAAAATCAATTTATCGAGTTTTTTTTATTTTTAACATAAATTAATTTTATTGGCACAATGTTTGGTTTTAATGAGTTTGGTCGAGCGAAATGGTGTCCAACGCAGTAAAATTTACAACAGGAATGGTTAAACTAGTTTTCAAGAGAAAATTTTGGACCTTTTGCAAAGGTGGGAACATGTTCTACCATAATTAGCAAATATTTAACGAGGTTGCTTAATTTATTCATAATCAATTGCCACGAAATTCCATCAAATTTTACACCGCAGTTGTGTGAACCGTCACATGACTCTGACAGCAGCGCAAGCAGCGCCTCACATATAACATCATCGATGACATCATCACGTCGCAAACATTCCACCGATGTCACCTCCAATGTGTTGCTGGATGATGAAATGTTGGACCAAAAATACCAGGTGGGAGGTTTGGTTGAAATTTATATTTTTTTAAATATTTTGAAATTTTTTACAATTCGCTTAATGCATATTCTAAGAATAAGTTATGGGCAACACTGAAAGAAGGAAAGTGGGGTAAGGAGGGAAGGAGGGAAACTGCTCACCACAACTATGGAAATTAATTTTAACCCTTTCCCTAAACACTAATCTTGACCCCAAAACTAACCCTAACTCTTACCCCATGTTTGAAACTAATTCTTGCCCTTATATTCATTTTATATTTCCCACATGACAATGTGTATTCCTCACAGGCACTTCTTCTCACCCAACTAGCCAGCCAAGTATGCCACTCGCCCAACAAGAGCGACGTCCAAATCGTTTACGAATATTTGGCTGAAGCGAGTTCCATCTTTCCCGCTGTCTTCCCTATTGTGTGAGTCACCATTGTTGATCCCTGATTTGTCAACCCGTTTTAGCTAATATTATCCTATCCTAAAAATCGACCATGGCCACACAATATTTTACCAAACCTATACAGTATCAAGGCTTCCAGAATGGATGGTCTTGTTTAAGTAGAATTTTCTCTGATACATTATTTGTCCTGGTTACTTAACCCATCTTAAGACATGTATAGGAATCAATCAACCTTTCATGCACTGTAATATCTAAGCAACTCTTCTTTGACAACAAGGTGCCTTAGTATGCCTGCAAGCAACAACTGGCTACTTGTCCACAAGAATAGAAATTAATCAACTCTCCACACAAAACTCAGTAACTTTGCGTTAAGCACCATCTTTTTTTGATAATTGTAAACAAACCGAGGCATGCTAAACATTAACATATATGTCAATCAACCATTTACAAACTGTAAAAAAAAAATTTGGTAAAACTGCAATAAAAACACTTAACCCAGTGGTAACACCAGAATAACAGCATGCAAGGGAAAAATACTCTGATCATACAATTTTTCGTTTGGAAGAAGGGACCAAAACTAGATGACCGCGGATGTTTCTTTAAATGCTTTAAGATTGATATCCTGAAACCTAACTGTGGGCACACAGTGTCTTACAAGACAAAAAAAAGGATTTCAACCCATAAGGATATAAATCCATCAACCACCCACACCCTGTAAATGCTTCACTTGACTGTGGATATGAGATTTATAATGATAATATGTATAAAAACCGTTTCAACGGATTTCCAGACTTTAAGAGGTCATTACCTGCTTATCTTTGGCACAACTATTATGCGTGTATAAATAGAAAATATACCGTATTTTACAGACTATAAGATGCACTGTTAATATACTGTTTTTTATTTTTTATACATAGGGCGCAAGGGCTATAAGACTATGGCCACTGAAGTAATGGGCCATAAATAGCCTAAATTCCTGGTTTGGGTGGCTACCGTGGAACCGCCCATATAATGTAATATAAAGGGCTATAAGGTGCAACCGTTTTTAAGGCTAGTTGCTAAACGTAGTATGTTACCTAAAAGAGTTTTTTTTTTATAAAACAACACAACTACTGATTTTGAGTGTAGGCAATAATGTATAAAGCACTAAATCATTCATACATTAGGTGCATCGGCTAATAAGGCACATGCTTAATTTTTGAAAAAAAGGGGTTTAAAGTTATGGTTCATAACATATGGTTGCTAAAAAGTTTTAAATTATCTATTATGCCAAATTCCACAGACACAGTTTATTGGACCAGAAAATCAACAGTGTGTTGAACTATTGTGAGGATCCGGTAATACTATCCCACGTCCAGATTATCGTCCACAATGCCCTGCTATGCCAGGATGACTGCATGTTAAGGAGCCTTTCTTTTATACAAGGTGGGGGGGCTTTCTTATATTAACCTAAAACAGAAATTATGTGGGCTGTATGGTGATTGACTGTGTTTTATCAGGTTTAAACATATAGAGGCTAAACAATTATGTTGATGAGGCTGTTTTATACTCGGAAATGATTAAAATGAAGTAGATTAATTTGGTAACAATATTGTGTTTGTGAATATAAAGGTTAAAATTATTGGTAAACTATTAAACCAAGGCTTACAATAAATTGTGAATGGATTTTGATAAAAGATGAGGTGGTACCTCCAAATTATTACAGGATTATTTGGAGCGCTCAAAACGCTTGGGTCACTTGGGCGCTTATGGAGCAATTGCAATTTGGGTGGCCATGACCATTGCAGTGTGGTAAATACAATGGTTACAGTGCTGCTGTTTTAGTTCAACCCATTAATCCACTGGGTTAAGTGAATTGTCTAATGACACAAACCGTCTAGCCATTGGATAGTTTCTCTGAAACCGAGTGAGCTATCACGATTTTTTTGGCTGGCGGGCCGATGAGCAAGCACTTTGTCATTTGTCAGTAAGCACTTCAAGGGATCCAAACACTTTGTCCCAAGACAGGGTAATACATAGTGATTGAAATAAAATTGTTCTTAAGCAAGGTAATTCATGAAGTATTTAAAATAAACAGATTTTGAGTTTTGCTATCTGATTGTACTCTCCCAAACATAAAATATGCTTACCACCATTAACAACTGTTACATAAAAACCTGTTTGTTTTTAGACGTTGGATTTGGTGGAATGTGTCGATTTGTTGGACCTTTCGCAAAGGTGGGAACATGTTCTACCACTATTAGCCAATATTTAACATAGTTGCTTAATTTATATTGGTAGTTTCTGTTGGTCACTGTTTGTCTGTGTACAATATTGCCTTAGTTAAATTTACAATACTGATTTACTAGTTTTAACTTGATGTTTTTTGCTTTTTAAAAATTTCCGTAGTTGTCTAAATGTAAAAAAGCCTATGCACAACCATGATAAATTGTAATGACCTAAATTGACACAAAATAGAAGTTAAAAAATATAACCTTGAAGAAAAACAAGTGGGAAAAGAGTCTAATAGAGAGCATGTTTGTTTAAAAAATGTGTTTTATTAAGTTTATTCCTAATGTGACACCATGACACAAGACTCTTGTTTTTTTTCATTTATCTGCTTTCTTTTGATTCAAAGTTATTAAACATTTAATTTCCAGATTTTTAAAACTTAAAAACATATAAACTAAAACTGGTGCAAAGGTTAACAATCGCTACTTATAGGACCTCGTTTTCTTCTATATAAGTCCTCTTATTAAAGAGCACCCTGACCCGTTTTTCCTCTTTATAGGTCCCTTCGTTAGAAAGCACCCCGGCCATGCTGAAGTTGATTGACAGTTTTATCTCCACCCATCTGATGGATGTACCCGACCTCACTCCTGTCCAAAGTCGATTATCGATAAGTAGCGCCCTCTCGGCGGCTTCTCTCGACGCCGTGCATGAGTCTGATGGTAAGTGGGTCCCTGGTGTCTAGTATTTCCCACCGGTTAGTCTGGTGGTTTAGTGTGACGCCTTTTACTGAGTGATTGCAGTACGAAACTGGACCCTAGCTAGTCGGTTGTGTCCTTGGGGAAAGCCACTCAATGGACATTGCCTGAACCCAGCAAATTAATGGGTTCTACCAAATTGAAGGAATGTCTGTATCATACACAACACACTGCAATAGCTCCAGTAACCTGACGGTGGGCTTGAGAAGATCTGACGATTGTGTTAACAGTATTTCAAAGAAAAAAGGAACGGGCTGGTTGTATCGTTGGCCAGGGTAACTTCAATTGCTTAAACCCAGTGGATTAATGGGTTAAATAGTCATTAAAAAATAAATAAAATTGTTTTGTTTGAACTAGAACAAAACCACAGATTTTATTAATTGTGAAAATCAGAACTGAATCTGAACCGAATATTTAAAATATAAGTGAAACCCAAACTGGAACTATATTTGTGAAATACTATGTTTAAATATCTGGTTAAAAACATTTCTTTTTGGCTGCTTTAAGTCAACTTGTTGTGCCCAAAAAGTATTTATGGAATCTGAACATTTTAATTCTAATATATTTAACTCGAACCGCAACTGCATCAGTAAAATAACGGGTTTAACTTTCCTGAAAACCATTTTTTGTAACTGTTTTAAGTTTATGCTTGCCATGCTGCAACCTTGAGATATTTGTTCTCATAGAAACACCATTATAGATTCGGATGAAGACTGCGATGGGGATGCGGACAGCTCAAGAACACAACCTAGTGGTGGGAACTTCAGGAACCGTGCTCCAAAATTGACGATAAAAGTTCCGAACAATTAATCTATGTATATTGTTTATATGGATACATATTCTTTCTATGGCCATGTATAATGTTTCTGTGCCTAGGTTTTTTTGTTTTTTTTTATGGCCATTTCTGGTTATATCTT
Organism: Ciona savignyi; assembly: GCA_000149265.1. Classification (NCBI taxonomy): domain Eukaryota; kingdom Metazoa; phylum Chordata; class Ascidiacea; order Phlebobranchia; family Cionidae; genus Ciona; species Ciona savignyi. Next base: position 415,263 of record CH000110.1, on the reverse strand, counting down.
TATTCTCTGTGTATTTTTATATGCTGGTATTATGAAATTTTAATCGGCATTATCGTATTTCTACACATGTATGTTATTTTTATGGCTATTTAACTATATCAATACTTTGATACATTGTTTCTATTGGCTGGTGTATTCTTATCTTTAAACTATTGGAAGTCAACGCCTGTAATATTGCTTTAGTGGTAAATTCTCTCAGAGAAATACTTAGTTTGTGTAAATATCATAACGTGTTATTTCCAAAATGATCGGTCAATTGTATATTGTTTCCCTGGCCATTGTACTTCTTTGTAAGTGCTAGATAGCACGCTTTTGCGCATTGATCACATTACACAATCATTTATTACGCCATAGCAACATTCCTGCAGAAAATGCGCGTGTTTTTTACATCACAATGGTCGACTGTGACGTTTCATAAACAGCAACAAGTTTTATCATAGCATTTAAACAACGCTACACAAAAAAAATTGGTGACCATGTGCTTTGCATGTATGAGATAAAACTAAAGTAGGAAAAATTCAAAACTACCAATCGGTTCTCTATTATTATATAGACATACAAGGCATGATGACCTATTCTTGTGCAGACACTTTAAACCTGGTAGTCTAATTTCGATTTCCCCACTTTCTATGTTTTTATCGGAGATTCAAATGAAATTTTAGTGTTTAATTTCGTTCGTATATTACTTTGTACATTAAAACTGCCATGTTTCATTTATTTACGTCGATTGGTTCGAATACTAAGGGTAGGATAGGATATGTATGTTTATCCCCGTGAATGGGAAAACCTAGGGGGTTATCACACGGGCAATCGTCAGATCACCTCGCGCCCATCGTCGGGTTACCGGAGCTATTGCAGAAAGTTGTATATGATAGACACGTTTCTTCAATTTGGTAGAACCCATTAATCCGCTGGGTTCAGGCAATGTCCGTAAAGTGCCTTGCCCAAGGACACAACCGACTAGCTAGCGACCAGTTTCGCACCTGCAACCTTTCGATTGAAAGGCGACGCACTTAACCGCTAGACCACCGTGCTGGACCAAGGGTCGTGCATATAAACCTACAAATGTTTTTGATTATCCCCGTGAATGAAAAAACCAAGGCGGTTAACAAACGGGCAATCGTTAGATCGCCCACCGTCGGGTTACCACAACTATTGCAGTGTGTTGTGTATGATTCACACGTTCCTTCAATTTGGTAGAACCTGTTAATCCGCTGGGTTAAGGCAATGTCCTCTAAGTGCCTTGCTCAAGGACACAACCGACTAGCTAGACCAGTTTCAAACCTACAACCTTTTGACTGAAAGGCGTCGCACTAAACCACCAGACTAACCGGTCGGACATATATGATTACCGACTTCAAACAAATTGGGTGAAACATTAAATTTATTGTTTGGATAATCGTGTTTTACCCAGGTAATAAGTCGGAAATCCGGTGCAATTGCACTTTTATGGGTTAGGCCTATTTAACTTTATAACCTACTTGTTTTAGACAACATCTCCTAATTGCCCTGACCAAGTACATAGGCCTAGCCGATTAAGCCAGCTGGCGGTTTGATCATATACTACCCCTTATGCGTGCCTTCTTCCAGTTATTGCCGTCTGGGGTGCAGAAAACGGTAAGAATATGCTGCAATTTGTTGGGCAGTCCATGTTCGCCACGAAAAAACATTGATCCAGTAAAGACGCTTACATTTGTGGAATTACGCCCCGCCTCTTCTAACCTAACAAACGAAGGTTATTTCTGTCTACCTGCTGTTGTAGTCCCATGATGTGAAAACATCAGCTGTGTTTAAACAGTTAAATATAAACTAAAGGAATTTGGTATATATACAAGGTGCGGATGCTTCGTTGCCATCAACTTGATTCGACGATATCAAGATGAAGCTTTTCGTGTTGGCAGCACTTTTTGCATTCGCCGGTAAGTGAGGGATCAATACTAAAAGGAGTAAATTAGTCCTAACCTATTTTTTACTAACTTTATCCCAAGCCCTAATCCTGACATCCCATTTTGTTCTCTTCTTCATTATAGTTTTTTCCCTAAGGTATCGTTTATGTGTTTTTTTAAGACATTTAAACATATTTTGATTTTCTTACTTACTACAGAAAAGTACAAACCTAATTAAAACAAATTTTTGATAAATAAACAAAAATGTATAATAAATATCCATAGAGGTATTTTATACGTACTATTAATGTTCTTTGATCAATGTAACCCTGTCGCTCCCCAGCGGCAAATGATCGTATTATTGGTGGAACTTTGACCAGACCAGGGGATCTCCCTTACATAGCTAATCTCCGACAAAATGGCTACCAGTTTTGTGGGGGAACTGTGGTGAACGAAATGTGGGTCGTGTCGGCAGCTCATTGTTATGTCAAGTAAGTGAGGTTTCTTTTTCCGGGCTAATTTTTGGACCCATGATGGGCGTCACTAAAAACGTTTAAAGTAGTAATTTGTATAAAAATCGTTCGAGTCAACGACACAGCCGTTCGTAAATAACGTTACTACCATTCATAAGTGATGTATACATAACCGTCATGTTTCCCCCCAATAAATGGAAAACGCAAACGCGTTGTCACACGGGCAATAGTTAGATTTTCTTATGAGGCACACAAGTTCCTTTCCCAAGGACACAGCCGTTTGGCGAGATGCTGATTTTGAATCCAGAAAACTTTAGCTGACTACAGACTACCACTGCTCTTACTAACTAACCGGCTAGGGGCCACTACATATATATGTATAAGATAGTTGTAACATATTCCGACTTTTTTGTTTGAAATAAAGTGTTAAAATTTACTCTTCGCATTTAGGCGTATTTTGAGTAAAAATCGGGCGATTGCCTCATGTTTACAAGGTCAAACGAAAAGTTATTGCAACAGACAACAATTTCACAAATATCTGCCACAGAGCGAATCGCATGCAAGTGTTCGTTGGAGATTACGACCTCAGTGTGGTTGAGACTACTGAACAAAGTCAAGTGCCAGACAACGCCATTAAACATCCACAGTACAACTCCCACACACTCGTTAATGATATCATGCTTATCAAGATGAAGGTATTTTTCTGTCAATTTTGTTTTTATTTATTCTGTAGCATTTAATTCAGTTTCGGCTGCGTTTAAGGAGGCGTTCAACCAATTATTCTCCCTATCTCTCCAATGCAAACTGACCTCACAAAAACGACTGTCACTCAAAATCCTGACATAGGAAGTCTTAGATTTTTTCACAATTTAAAATTGAAGCTTGGATCTGCAACCTAAACTCAAAACCCTACAAAATTTTGTTTAAAAATTTTGAGCCCATACCCCCTCGTACATCGGCACCTTTTTTTCCAACAAACAGCTAGCAGATGCACAATCAAACACCTTTATTTTACAAAGCACTGCTCCACGATTACAAAACTTTACAGCTAAACGAGAACACCGGCGCGCAGCCTAGCACATGCTGCTTTCAACCAAACAAACATTGGGGAATCACCACCATTGTTACTCAGCAAAACACTCGTTTAAAAACAATGACTCATGGAGGGTACCACTCGTCACATCCTGCCGTTCATAGAGGTCTTAATTGGTTATACGCCATCTTGGAAACGGTGACCGTTCCAGTTTGGTTTAAACTGTTCGAACTTACTAGTAGAGGTCATTCTGTAAGACTCCTGTCCAAATTTTAACCGTTTCTGTTGACTGCTTCGGCTATTACAGGCCTTCGACTGAAGGGTGGTCATTCTGTAGATTTCATTTGGCGACAGTGTCACTGGTGATGACTGAAACTCTTCGTACACATTAAAATTCACTGCTTGATGTTTCACAAGTTTCAGCACATTCTTTCACTGTAATTTGAAAGGTTTAAAGTTCATAACCAGGGTACAAATTGTTGTTTTTGAGTAAAAAAAACACCACCCCAATGTCACCTTTGAGCCTCGTGTGACCACATTTTGTCCGCCTCCAGTTCTTTCACTAATGTTTGACAACCAAAGGATGGTTAGGATTGGTAAGTTTTTATATATCTTCTGTATGCATAGGTGTCCAACAACACATGTAGGCCTTCACACCTGCCCAAAAATTAAAAAATATGAAAAAAAGGTACACATGTGGATACCAAGAGTAGTGCATTTTCCAGTCCGATATCACAAATCGGATTAACAGCCTGTATCGAAAGATTGTCTGGTATTTATAAAAGCCATTCGAAGTTAAGTTCTTGAAAAAATATCCGAACGACCCTCTACCGGAGTGAAAATGACCAAAAATGAGGAAAAATGACTAATTAATTACTTTGCTAATTAGCATAAGTAATTAAGTGTTAGATTTTAGACAAACAGTTGACTAGTAACATTTATCCACACTCAAATTTCTATCAATTTAAAGATTTTGGCAAAAAATTCAAAATGGCCAGTTTTTCATTTAGGAGGCGTTCAACCAATTATTCTCCCTATCTCTCCAATGCAAACTGACCTCACAAAAACGACTGTCACTCAAAATCCTGACATAGGAAGTCTTAGATTTTTTCGACAATTTAAAATTGAAGCTTGGATCTGCAAACCTAAACTCAGAAACCTTTACAAATTTTGTTTAAAAATTTTGAGCCCATACCCCCCTCGTACATCGGCACCTTTTTTTCCAACAAACAGCTAGCAGATGCACAATCAACACCTTTATTTTACAAAGCACTGCTCCACGATTACAAAACTTTACAGCTAAACGAGAACACCGGCGCGCAGCCTAGCACATGCTGCTTTCAACCAAACAAACATTGGGGAATCACCACCATTGTTACTCAGCAAAACACTCGTTTAAAAACAATGACTCATGGAGGGTACCACTCGTCACATCCTGCCGTTCATAGAGGTCTTAATTGGTTATACGCCATCTTAACTTTGTCAATTTTTTTTCCTTCTTTTTCGGCTGCGTTCATTTTCCCCTTCAATAATTTTTGGGCGCGATAGCTTTTAACAAATCCTCTCTCACAGACGCCCTTTAACATGGACTCGTACGTAAAGGCAGCCCCGCTCCCAGCACAAGGCGCTGCGCCGTCAGTTGGTACGGCATGTGAGGTCTGTGGATGGGGAAACATTAACACTGCTGTCAGTAAGTATTTGCAAGTAGGATAGGATCTTCATGTTTATCCCCTTGAATGGCAAAACGCAAGGAGCATTTAACACACGAACAACTCTCAGTTTACCCCGCAACCACTGTCACGTTAACAAATTCTCTTGCGACAGAAGGCTGGTTTTGATTTCATAACCTTATAGGCTTACAGCTATAAAAAAATAATATGTGCATAATACAAAACCTAATCCCCAATACGTCGCATGCAGCCGACTATCCAGACCAGCCATATTGCGTGGACAAAATCTTTGTTATTGACATTGATGTGTGTAACCAAGCGAACTCGTACGACGGCGAAATTCTGGATGGTATGATTTGCATTGGAGACATGGCAGGTGGCCGTGACTCTTGCCAGGTAAGTGTCTGAGGTTTTTAGTACTTACTGGTGGTAAATTAAGATCTTTAGGGAAGTCATTTTTTATTGGGCACAATTTCAAACCCATGATGGGCTCGTTGCTAAAAAGGTTTTTGTACGAAAGTTGGTATGTGTGTCGGTGGCGTTAACCATTCGGCCACACGACCGTACTTGAGAGTGTGGAAGTTTATCATTGTGCGCCTGCAGTGGCTGCTGTATTTACGTGATTGAAGATTGGCCCTACACGGTGATCGGTGAAAAATTGATTTATTTCGTCCCAATTGGCGCAACGGTAAAACACAGCATCGCGTAAGCACATCACAAAAAGTAAAGGGTGAATAGGCAGCAAAATGCAATTTATAGTCATAGTTGATAATTTACATTATAATGCGTATATACATGGGGCGTTTTACTGGGCACTCAAGCAAACCTTTTCAACCGAGTAATATTTGACTGGTTGTCCAAATTCAAGTCAAGTCCAATTTTCAGCAAAGGATAGGATACGATAGGATATTCATCTTTATTCCAGTGAATGGGAAAACCTAGGGGGTTATCACACGGGCAATCGTCAGATCACCTCGCGCCCATCGTCGGGTTACCGAAGCTATTGCAGTGTGTTGTATATGATAGACATGTTCCTTCAATTTGGTAGAACCATTAATCCGCTGGGCTCAGGCAATGTCCGTAAAGTGCCTTGCCCAAGGACACAACCGACTAGCTCGCGACCAGTTTCGCACCTTTAACCTTTCGATTGAAAGGCGACGCACTTAACCGTTAGACCAACGGGCCGGACAAACTGTAAGAGTTTCAAGAATTTTGTACCTAGAGTTTTTTCACGATGTGCCTCAGCACGGTACTTTACATTCATCCACCCCACTGATATATACAGGGTGATCCTCACACTGTTTTCAATTGACTGTGGGCACTGGGTGTTTTAGATTGCACTTTAAGAAAGTCACTGAGCTTAGATCAATAATTAACGTAATACATTTCGTGACAAGCCTTCTGTTTCAGGGCGATTCTGGTGGCCCGGTGACATGCCAAGGAATTCTCCAAGGTATTGTGTCTTGGGGCTACGGCTGCGCCGTAAAGAACTATCCAGGCGTATATACCGAGGTTGCGTATTTCAGAAATTGGATGGATACCACCATGGCCAACAATTAAATAAAAAGTTGATGGATAACACGTTATTGTCGGTTTGAGCACTCTAAGCCATTTAGCTCATTTGTATAGCTCGACGCGTAAGTCGGGGACGCCAGAATCGAAATCAGTAGATAAATGTGCTCAGGAAGATCCTTAAAAAGTAATTTACTAACCTGCTCCACTTATGTTGTACAAAACGCACGACATAACTAAACCACACTTATCTAAAGCCTAACATGTGTCCTAGTTGATGACGTACATTTGGGCTAAACATAAGCGTATTTTCGGTTGCTTTAAAATACCAGTGCACGTGAAAACGTGAAATATATTTCACACGACGTGGCGGTTGATTGTAAGAAAATATTACACTCACGTGACATGCATGCGCAGAACGGACAAGTGGTATTTATTTATCACGACACCGACTCGCGATTATGCGAATGTGAACCACGCCTGAGCTGAGTTATATCCAGTCGTAGTACAGGCTTGTTTTTATTGGTCAGCTCTATACCTCACAATAAATAAAGAAAACCTGAAATAAAGCCCAGACTATAAGATAAATTAACTGATAGTAATTATCTATAAATAGTGACGTACTACACTTTAGATTTTAAAATTGGTTTGTCTAGTCCAAAAAGATGTCACGCCGTGCGCTTTACTTTTAGGTGAAAAGCCCGTTTCTTCCAGATGTAACCAAACTGCATATACAAAGTATAGGACCTCTATGGAAAATATAAACAAAAACAGGGGATTCCCCCATTGTAAATTGTCACATTTAAATATGCTAATATAATTATCTGCCACTCGTGAAATGGCGGTACAGAGGTTTAATAAACTAGAATAAGGTCACGAAACCAAAAGGCTGAAAAGTAAACTATTGTCTGTTTTCTGATTATCCATACCGAAAAATTAGGTTATTAAATCCTTTTAAAATGGCTCATAAATCGATATACGGCACAGTTCACTCGATTATGGACAATGTATTTTGGTACAATGCGTGCTTGAAATGCAATTCGAAGAATGCAGGAAACGAAAGGTAGCCATGTTTTTTAGCATTTTAAGTATATAAATGCGGTCCCTCAATTTTGTACAGGTCCGTTAGAGTTAGTTTTAAACATGGAGTTGGAGTTAGGGTTAGCTCTGGGGTTGAGATAAGTGTTTAGGGCAGGACACTGAACTAAGCTGACCTACCGCTGGACCTAGCAGACATAGCGCTGGACCTAGTGGACCTAGCACTGGACATAGCAAACCTGTACAAAATAAAGGGACTCATCTAAATAAGTTAATTAAATTGCTAAAGAATAAACCGATATTGCAAACCATGAGGTTGTATTTTAGATTGTTTCTTAATAAAGCGGGTACTGAAGGTTGGTACCTCTGATTACTAGAGAATCACTTGGGGCACTTGGAGGGTTAGAGTTATGGTTTGGGTTCCAAGCTATCCTGTAGTAATTAGAAGCACCCCATGATATACCCTTACTCCATTCCTCTCAAGTTAATGACGAAATAACCTATTCCGTTCATGATATAGTGCATTGTCCCGCAGATTAATGAAGCTAGAATGTAATGATTACCTGCTACATCAGTGGTGGGCACACTTTTTAAATTATCGGCCAAATTTATTTCATTCTTTGACTGGTAGGCCAAGAAATTGAGCCGCCAATCATATATAGTTTTTCACTGTTGATAAAGAAAAGTAAACTAAGAAATACGGTACAATATACTTAAAACCAGAAAGCACTGTTACATCAAGCAATACACAAATGTAGCTGTGACATCATAATTTAGCTATTAACTCTCTAAAAGACAATACAATATGTCAGTAACATATGGTGGGCAAGAATAAAAGACCCAGATTCATCCCGCAGGCTTTGCTGTATGTACCAAGCATTTTCTTACCCACAGGAATAAACATATAAGTAAACTTATATACCTATAACTCCTGTAACAATTTATAAATTCCGTAGTGCCTGTTGGAAATGCCATTACACTGGGTTCTATCTTCGATATCGTTTAATGGTTGAAGTTGATACCAAACACGGCATTCTTAGCCTGTCTTGCTTTGGAAACTGTTTGAAGAGATTCTTTGGAATTGATGCTGGTTCGTTTAGCAGGTATTTTAAACAAGTTTTGGTTTGCTTTGAGTAAATAATAATTTTTATATTTACGATGTTCATGTGGATCCCTGTGAATGTTAAAACACAACCGGTGTTATCACTTGATAACACCTTATTACCTCACGATTACATAGGAGAGATGGAAAAACATCAGATTTCCTCACACCTACCATTGGGTTTCTGGAGCTTTAGCAGTGTGTTGTTTATAATTAGGATAAATTTTGTAAAACCGATTAAATCACTAGGTTTAATGTCCACTAACCCTGTGGCACTGGGTTAATATATACTGCACTTATTAACATAGGGACATTTCTCAACAAAATGATGAAGAAACACTGGATATTTTACGACAATGTGTTGAATTATGTTTTGTTGGATTTTCTTTTATTTTTAAAATCAAGGTAATTGAATGTTTTTAATTTCTTGGTCTAATTTATTATAAAATATGTTTGTTTTTTTAGAACTGGAGTTGCTACAGCTCAAATCCTAATTGCACTTTAGTTGTGGAAGATATTAAACCCTTGGTTGAAACTTCGGAGACACAAAGTGTTTATGAAAAATATAAACTTTCTACTTCTCCGGAGCAATTTGGGGTACCCGAGAATTTAGATACTTTTTCAGCTTCACCACAAAGTTTGGTGGCCACTCCATTTGAATCGAATTCATTACCAAGTAAAAGAAAAAGATCAATTTCCGACAGTCTTGCCTTTTTAAATGACTCCCTTATCGAAGGCCTTTTTAACAAAAGTGATTCTGTTTATCACTACCAGCAGCAGCGAAACAAGAGCAACGTTTTGACACAAAACAACCAGAAAATAGCAATTTCACCATCACTGTGGTTTGAAACTGAATGCTACAAGCCTGACGACTTTTCAAAATCATCGATTGATATACCCATTCTTGATGACATCACGTTGCCGGTTTTGTCATCGCAAAATTGTGATGAATCATCAAGCAAAAGAAAACTACCGGTCAATCAATCAAATGTCAACTCGCCTGTTCCACTACTTAGGTGTTGTTTAAACCCCATAGATCCCTTTTCTGCACAAGAATGTCGAATTGCGGATGTAATTAATACGAGGCATTTAGCAGACAAATCAGAGTTTGACCATGATGCTAAAGATTTGACAGAAAACAACAGTAAAACCACTAAGTGGGGTCATATAAATTCAGACCAGCATCAAAACTCTGTAAACAAGATTATTCCAAGACAATTTTCGCTCAAGTCCTATCTGTCCCCAGTAAAATCTAGTACCCCGAAACTGCGTAAAACAGTTTCCAGAATTATCACAAATTCACCGATTTCTTCTAGTGCACATTTAAATAGCCGCATGTCACCAGAATTGTTCACCACAACACACACGGATTGTAGTGTTCACTTACACAATGAAAGCAACATTTCCAGTAAACTTGTGGATAATTCTTATGACCTATTTTGTTAAACCAAATTGTGAGTGCTGTTGCAATTTGTGTTTTTTAATGTGAACCGTGAAGTTTTATTCAATGTTTTATCCTCACAATTGAAGTTCTCACGATTTGTTTACACTAATTTTTTTCTGATTTTTTTTAATTTGAATTAATTTTTTCTGAGGTGCACATGATCTTATTGCATAGTAGTACTCCAAAGAAAAAATATGGCATTTGCACTAAAAAAAATTAAAAATCAAAGTCGTGATCCAAGCCCTCCCGATACCATTATTGTCTCACCAGTTATATAAGCTGCCTCGTCTGAGCAGAGTAACGCAACTACCCCTGCACAGTCATAAGGTTTGCCGATTCTTCCCAGAGGTATTCTGTTCTTTACAGCTTCGTCATTTTGCAGAATTGGGGCGCTAAACTTGGTTCGAATTACTCCGGGTGCAATGCAGTTCACCCTGATGTTCATTGAGCTTAGTTCAGGCATCAGTGCCTTGGTGAGACCCAGTAGTGCTGTTTTACTCACAGAGTAAAATCCCAGCCCTTCCTGAGGATTAAACCCAACATAAGAAGAGACAATTACCACATTTCCACCCCCAGAATTCTTTAAAAGTGGAGTTGCCTCTTGAATGAGCAGGAAAGTCGACTTGACATTCACTTCAAATATTTTGTCATACGCACTTTCAGGAGTTCCAAGTATGGTACCAAAATAAGGATTCACTGCTGCATTAAGTACTAGCATATCTAGCCTCCCAAAGTCTATTTTAATTTTTTTGATAACTCTTTTTCTATCATCAGCTTTGGCCACATGACAAACTAAACCAGACACCGACAAACCTTCAGATTTAAGCTCAGACAAAGCTTGATCGACATTCGATTTTTTTCTGCTGCAAATAACAACATGAGCTCCCTCTTGTGCCAGTTTATGTGCGATGGCGAATCCGATACCTTGGGTTGATGCGGTGACAAGAGCCACTTTGTTATTAAGTCGACCCATGATAAATCACTAAAACAACCACCCTAACAAATTTGTTGATCCTAAATGGTAGAACTTAGAATGACAATCAAGAAATTATTTTAATACATGTTTTAGTTTAATTGTCTCTCTATATACACAGTAAAAATATACTGCATTATTATTTTGTAAGAAGAAACCAGGCAACGCTAAATGACAGTCGTTAAAACACGTCAATAAAATAATTGTAGACTCGGTCACAAAAAGCGAGCAACAGAAAATTAATTTGTTGTGGCCATCTAAGAAAAGAGCAGTTTAGAAAGGCTTATACTGAGATGGGGCTCCAAATGCAGTGTAGGTGCTGACAGTGTGAATCAAAAGTGGAAAAAGAAACTAATATATAATCCCATTATTATTTCAATTATAATTTTAAAAAATGTTGAAATATACATTGATAAATACAAAGAAAATAAATTAAATGAATTATATACATTACTGAAATGCACATACATGTATGAAACGAAACAGTAGGCCTATGCAATCTGAAAAAACAAGATTTAATAAATCACCAAAACATTTTGCATAGTTATTTGTCTATTTGATATCATAATTTTTGGATATCGAAAAAATTATATTACAAACGAACAACTTTTTGACTCATAAAAACAAATACAGTAGTACTTGTTGATAACAGCATCAATGAACATACAACTTCGTAGGAGTGAATTTCACAGTCTGGATGACACGCCGCCAGCAACTACTATAGTTTCACCAGTAATATAAGCTGCCTCGTCCGAGCAGAGTAACGCTACTATCCCTGCACAGTCATGTGGTTTGCCGATTCTTCCCAGTGGTATTTGGTTTTTCACAGCTTCCTCATCTGTCAGTAACGCTCCACTGAACTTGGTTTGAATGATTCCGGGTGCAATGCAGTTCACCCTGATGTTCATGGAGCTTAGTTCAGGCATCAAGGCCTTGGTGAGACCCAGAAGGGCTGTTTTACTCACAGAGTAAATGCCGAGTGCAGCAGATGGGACATAACCCGCGGTCGATGACACTATAACAACAGACCCACCCCCGCGTTTTTGCATCAGTGTTACAGCATCCTGTATCAGCATAAATGTCGACTTGACATTCACCTCAAATATCTTGTCATACGCACTTTCCGGCGTTGACAAAATGCTTCCAAAATATGGATTGACTGCCACATTCGAAACCAGCATGTCCAGTCCACCAAAATCTTTATCAATTTTCGCAATTAACTCCCGTCTATCATCAGCTTTGGCCACATGACAAACTAAACCAGACACCGACAAACCTTCAGATTTAAGCTGAGACAGCGCTTGATCAACATTCGATTTCTTTCTGCTGCAAATTACAACATGAGCTCCCTCTTGTGCCAGTTTACGTGCGATGGCGAATCCGATACCTTGGGTTGATGCGGTGACAAGAGCCACTTTACCGTCAAATCTTTCCATCTTACAAAGTCTGCTGAAATAAGAAAAACTCAGTATAGGTAGTTGATTTATTGCTTTATCCCAATGACGCAGCTAATTCTTGTTTGCTCCTGAGTATAAGTCGGATTAATCATTAACCAAATATCTGGTAAAGAAACACTTAATTTAGCACCGTTACATTGCAAAATTTATGTATGTCTGCATAGTTTAATTAATCCACAATAATTATTGAACTTTTTATACATCTACTCTTAACCCTGATACTGGTACACTAAATATGAAGAAAAACAATAACAGTACATGTCATGGTTATCCCTATTGAAAGAAAAATTACAACACAGACAATTACACAGAAAAATTACAACACAGATAACAATCTTTACCACTGTCAGATTACTGCAGCCGTTGCAGTAAATGTGGTGAACTTTACAACTACTGTTTAAGCTATAATGTTTATATATTGGCTTGACCAAGTACACAACTAATTAGCTATTAGGTGGTTTTGACCCAACAACCATTCTGCTCGAGACATTTACCTGCCCTGACTGTCCACTTACACAGATTATTTCAAATACATTGATCACGGAAAAGTGTACAGTGCATTAAGAGAAAATACATAAACCGTGTAAAATTAAACAATCATACAGTTCTGCACATATAGGCCTAACGAAGTTATAATCTTGAGGGCATTCCCCCACTCACAACCACGGACTCCCCAGTCATATACGCAGCATCATCAGAGCACATATGTGCAGCCACATTACCACAATCTTCAGGTAACCCAACTCTACCCAAAGGAACTTGCTTCAAAAACTGTTTGTGTAGTGCTGGGTCTTTCCATAAGGCGCTACTGAATTTTGTTTTGATAATCCCTGGAGAAAGACAGTTTATCCGAATATTCATCGGTCCGAGTTCAGGTGCAAGAGTTTTTGTCAATGCGACAAGTGCTGTTTTACTAACAGAGTACATTCCAAGGAAATCCATTGAATGGTATGCTGCTATTGACGATACCACTAATATGGAAGGGTTTGTTCCTGCCTGTAATAACGGAACTGATTCTTTAATGAGCATGAAGGTCGATTTTACATTAACTTCGAATATTTTATCAACAGCGTTTTCTGGTGTGCCTAACATTGGGCCAAAATACGGGTTGACAGCAGCGTTACAAACCAAGATATCAGCCCGACCGTGTACACTTTTAACCTGTTCGAGTAACTTAGCACGGTCAGAACCTTTCCCAACATGGCAGACTACACCTGAAGCGCTGAGTTTCTGTTCCTTCAACATATCCACAGTCTTGTTGACGTTTGCTTCCTTTCGGCTACTAATTACTACGTGAGCACCATCTTGTCCCAATCTTTGTGCAATTGCAAACCCAATGCCATCAGTAGAGGCGGTGACAATTGCGGTTTTGCCGGTGAATCTTCCAAGAACAGATGTGGACCGTGAAAATAATCGTGTAAATGTTTTCCAAATTGGTTGCATCATGTCTTTTGTTCAGTTTTGTTATATGTTGCAACTAACTATTTTTTTCGGAAACTACAAAACATAAAACTTTAGCTGCCTATTATAACTGATACATTAGTGCAACTACGGTTAAGATCTAAAGAAGTGTTTCAACCTTACACGACACGCTGCAAGAGCTCCTTAAACTTGGCTGTGGACACAAGTCACACAGGGTAATCTGTTTATAACATATGTAAAATACAATGAAAAAAATTAAATATGCCATTAATGTATCCTAAAAATAACATTGGACTACCTTTTAAGCGCAAAACATTATTTTTGTGTCTGTTAAAAATTTTCCATTGCGGGAATTTGTCTGAAATCGTCACTTAACATTTACATCGTATTCGAATAACTTGACTGAACTAATACACTTATCACAAAATTGAAGTTACGAGTTGGGGATTTCCCGGAAAACAACATAATGTAAACTACCGCGCACGAAGTTAAATTTTTTTTTCGTCGAAGCGTTGTGGTAACGATTATCTGTTTTATAAATGTTGTAATCGTGTATATAAGTGTATATATCCAAACTTATGATATCGGGGGAATTTCTTCCCAGAGTATATCGGACCTCGGACTAAGTGTCCGACCGATTAGTCTGGTGGTTTAGTGCGACGCCTTTTAACGGAGAGGTTCCAGCATCGAAACTGGTAAATAACTAGTCAGTTGTGTCCTTGGGCAAGGCAATTAACGGGCATTGCCTGAATCTAGCGGATTAGTGGGTTCTACCAAATTGAAGGAACGCGTCAATCATACGCAACTCACGGCAATAGCTCCAGTTACCCCGACGGTTGGCGCGTGTGTTAACCCCTTTGGTTTTCCCATTCACGGTGATAAACATGAATTTCCTTCGAATCAAAAGGAAAGTACTATTGATTTTACTCTTTAGGCATACTGTATTACCAGCACTTGGCGAGTCCTTCTTTAATCCGGTTAAAAGAATTTTGTTCAGCGAGTTTTGGGACAGATTGTAGAATAAACTTACTTCTAGTTGCATTGGTCCAATGCAAATTGATGTTAATAGCGGAGGAAAATGAAGAACTTTATTTCAGCACCAGTGTTAGGTGAAAAAATGTAGAAATGCTAAGGTAGATTGAAATCTTCGTCACAATGGCATGTATTGTTCGGGTTGGATTGCTTGTAGGGTAGCGGATTCCACAGCCTGGAGGTTTCAGAATCGAAACCATGCGTTTGCCAATCGGTTAGTAACACCAGATTTTAGAAAGGGGTAGAATTTAAATTAGCCATGTCAGCAAAATATCATGTCATTTTTATAGGCTAATGAAATACTCACAAAATGAAAGATATTTTTAGGCTAACAGAACCACATAATCTCGATTGTGTTTAGAAATAAGGGCGTTGTACATGTATAGATGGCGTATAACCAATTATTGATCGCTGCCTAGATTCGACGTGTAAAAGTGTAAGACATTTAGTCTTTGCTGAGTAACAATGATGGTGATTCCCCAATGTTGGTCCGGTTGGAAGCAGCATGTGTGTGATTGGCTTTGGGTCGGTGTCGTTTAGTTTTGGGAACAAGTTTCCAATGGATGATCTTTTAAGCCAAATTTTCAGGTTCTTTTGGATTTAGCTTGCAGATCCAAGCTTTTATTTCAAATTTTAAAAAATCTCAAGACTTCCTGTGGCTGGATTTTGAGTGACACTCCTTTTTGTGAGGGCAGTTTGGAGATATAAAATTAATGAAACTGACAGATTATACAAGTACTATACACCTGGTGGAAAATGCACTTTGAGATCCGAAAATGCTGAGTTTGGACCGTTTAGCCAGTTGAACAAACACGACGATTTGAAAAAAATGTTTAAAATTTTATTTAAATTATTGACGCGTATTGTGAAGCGGGGCAGCTAAAAGGAACGTTCGGATAAAATCGTTAAAATTCACAGTCGATATTCAATGGGGGTGAAGAGACTTCGTGGAAGAAATATGGCACATTGCTAACATGCGGGTACATCTTATGGGGGGCACAGTGGGTTACTCGAGGTTATTGGGCTCATTGGGGGTTTACCCGTCGCTAGGAGTCGTTGAAACCCGTGTATTGGATGGTAGCGGTTATAAAAGGTTTTAATGGGCTGTTGGGTGATGTATGTCACCTCTTGTCAGGGGCGGGGAAAACAAACCGATCATTACCATCGTTCGAGCCTGCGCTTTTAACGCTCTTCGCGCTAGCGCCGCTGGTGGGCGTTTTACCTTCGCTTGGTGACACGTCATTCCCACCGTTAGTAAGCGCTACAGAGCAAGTTGGCGGCAGATCAAACGCGAATTGTCGTTTTTGTGACGGGGTTTTGATCCCGTTGTTTCGATCCGCCAGCGGCGACCTCGGGATTTCTGTCCGAACTTGCGGCGGGAATTTCCCTTTGACGTCATTCTCGTCGGTCTGCTTGAGTTTTAATTTCCCGGGAGGCGCGGGCTTTTTCAATGACGACGAATCCGGCCAATCGAACTTGAAATTCGCGAGGGGCGACGGGGAAGGGTCTTTGGGGTGCAAACAAAGCCGACCGAACGGGGACCTGATGGTGGGTGACGAAGACGGCTTTGTTACGTCATAAGGCGATAATGGGGGCGCGGCGGTCGCTATCCGCAGTTTCGGTTTGTTTTTACGAGCTCGGTCCGTCAGACGAGGAGAGGAGACCTTTGGCGCCGCCGGTGGTGGTGGTGGCTCCGATATTTTTATTTCCTTGGGGGCGGGGAGGCCCGAGGCCGACACCGATCGCCGGTGCTTCGGGGTTTGGGGTCTTTCAGGGGATTTCCCCAACACCTCAGGGGGGCTGCGTATGGAGCCGCTGGTGGAGGGGGTCGTGACGTTCTCCCCAGCGAGCACGCGAGCGTAACGACTCAACGCTTGATGAACGAACTGGTATTGCTCCCAAGTCTGGATCATTCCCCCTCTGCAGGATAAAGGACGAGGTTAGTTTCTTTAAAACGGGGAAGTACCAGATTATACGGCGCTACAAGATTATTATTCATCAATTTTAAAATATTTTTAAATCTTGATATAAATTTGAGAAATACCTAAATACGAAAAAAAATTAAATACCTCCTCTGTTGGATAGAATGGTCAGCTAATTTATTAAAAAGGGAAATTACCAGGTTATACCTTTGTTTCAGATAATCGGGATAGAACATCAATTTTAAAACCATTCTTGAATTTTTAGAGAAATTCTTAAATAACCAAAAATAATTCTAATACAGGATATCAGATAAAAAATGTCTTAAGAAGAAGTCCAATAACGTTTTTTTTAACAAACCAACCAACTTTAACAAACCTGTCAAGTCTCATTCTCGACACGATTTTCAAAATGTCCACTTTCCCATAGCGGAGCAGTTGCTGACACCCGGTGGTGACAGCAATGTAACAACCTGTTCGACCGATTCCAGCACTAGAGAAAGAAATGTTTCGAATAGTAATTTAATTCATACATGAACGTATGGTCGTGTGGCCGAATGGTTAACGCGACCGATACAAAAATAAAACGGTTCTAGTGA